>JAMKCH010082425.1:0-10894 GCA_023653785.1 Ophioderma brevispina | reverse complement strand
TATTTGATGTTTTGTGAAACATACATTTTGTAAATGTTTATGCAAATATTTTATTGATATTGTTTTAAAACATTGAAACCGTACTTTATGATATCACCTTATGAACATGTTTTCATAATAACTTTTGATGATAATAGTGTTCAAATGTTTTCCAAACATTGTGAAAAGTTGATTACACGTTCAGTTGAAAAAGTTAGGAAACATTTTTGATGTTAGGCAAACTTTTTTATGATATTAGGCACACATTTTTATGATGTTAGGCAAACCTATTTTATGAAGTTACACAGTGCGATGGCATGACACAACACTTTAAAACAGCTCCAACAACGGATATCGTTAATAATTGATCAATAAAGGACGTCAGAATAAAACCAATTGGGTATCGTAAATTGAGAATTATTTTTCGGTACAATATATTCTTTAGCTTTGAGTTCTTAGTACTTGGCAATCCAGTTAAGAATCACACTAACCGTTATGAACGCTTTCTTAATCACAAGAGAGCAACACCCATTCCCTCCAGACTGGCCTGTCACTATGGATGAGCTTCAGATCTGCCTGAAGAAACTGAAGAAAACCAAGACAACCTGGCTCCCGACAACATTCCTGCAGTAGTCTGGAAGAATCCACTATTCCATGATCAACTGTTAGAATTTTGTACTAATACCATACATGGGAAACACACCAGCTGCCTTTTCAATCATCATTCATCTTCCTCTACCAAGAAGGCGCCCACCAACCACCCAAAACTACAGAGGAATTACACCTTCACCACTGCCCTCTAAGATCTACAACTCCATGCTGCCCAACAGAATCACTCCTCACATATATCCCATTCTCAACGGAACCAGACGGTTTTCGCAAAGGCAGATCAACAATACCTCATATACTTGCCCTCAAAGGATCATTAGAAGAGTTTGATAATTTCTATTCCAAGATAAAACTTCAATTGTGTTCGTAGATTTTTTCCAAGCTTTGACAGTGTTAACACAGTGATGTAAGCTGGCATATTCTCGCCACTACGGTGTCCCCGATGAGACTGTCAAGGCAATTGCCATCATGTATGGATAACCCATATAGCTTTGTGGCAGACCATGGATGGCCCACAAAGGAGTTCCTAACAACTACTGGAACATCCGCTCAAGGAGATACTCTTGCCCCTATGTCTTTGTAGTCGTGGTGATTACATCCTCAGACAGGCTTGACATCAATGAACGACAAGCCTAGGACTCACCATCAAACCAAGCGTTCCAGACGTCCCATGGGGTCAGCATCTCACAGACCTTGACTACGCCGATGATCTAGCTCTATACAGCGATCTGATATGTGGTGCACCGATCTACTAACATCACTTGAAATTCTGCATACCAAGTCTGACCTACATCTAAATGCCATGAAGACTGAATATATGACGGTCAATGAGGGAGACGATCATCAACCTATCTGCACGCGATTGTAGCCACTCAAAGAGGTCAAGACTTCAAGTATCTAAGGGTCCTATGTTGCCGACAGCAAGAAGACTTCGTGTCACGCAAAAGGACGCTTGGCATGCCTGCAATAAACTACAACCACTTATGGCAATCTGGTATCTCCAATTCAATTCACCAATCTAAATTCTTTAGAAGCCTGTGTAGAGCGTATCCTGTTTATGGATCTGAGACCTGGACCATAAAGAAAGAGCTACCGGATAGACTTGGATGGCACCTACAAAACCACGCTTCTTATGCGCGTACAAAACATATCCTGGCGCGCGAGCCCAGACCAAAGCACAGAATATATGGAGATATCCCTCCATTCTATCTTCTGGTTGCCCAACGCCGTGCACGATTTGCCGGTCACTGTCATCGTGCGATTGACCAAGTCGTCTCAGACGTCACATGTGGAAGTTAACCATGCCAAAACAGGGTCGTCGCCCCTTTAACTACATTGATGTGATTGCTCGAGCATCCACAGATCCATCTGCATCCCCACCTATGACAAACAGTGACTTTGCGCACATGTGAACCCATCTCGCTGCGGCCGTTAGATAGACCAAGATATTTCGAAATGTCTAATTAAAATAAAGCTTTTATTTAGCAGAACTATTGGAATCTCGTGTAATTTTTTCATTAACTTTCGAATTGTAAAAAAAAAATGTTTATTTGGGAATCCACACTTAAAAGCACTACATTAATCAGCGGCATGGCACAATGGGTCCAGTACTGTGACAATCGAACTACTCGTCTGTTGTATATATAAATATGCCACATGATTCAATTTATATTTACACTTAAACCATTAACAAAGTGATTTAGATATAGAGAGACCCATTGTTTCACCTGTCCGACAAGTTCCAACTTCAGGCTCCATAGTTTGTTAATATGTAGCTATGTTAAGACCAACATTGCCTCTTTTTTCTGTAATTCCTAGCACTATACATCCAATATTTTTCTTGCATATTCTGGTCCTCATGTCAACTTAAATGCTGAAATAACTTTCGTATGATCGCATGTTCAGAATTGGTAATCAGCATTAGACTTTTACATGGAACTGGTAAATTTACATCTTCATTGCGCCTTTGATCAACTGAAACCTTTAATGTTGGAATATTATGCTTTAATATTTGTTACTATTTGAAGGTCTTTATTTGGGTCAGAATAATTATATCTTAAAAAGTGAAAAGGGTGATTTTTGCTTTGTTTTTAACACATAGACTGAATTTACTACTTGCTCCAATAGGAAAATTTTTACAAAATCAATCATTTGTCAGATTAATCCTTTCAGATGGGGATATTTATGGAAAGGTTACCATCAGTGGAAAATCAAGAGCGAACTTCATTTTAAGCAACACCGCGGTAGTTGAATCTCTCTTGCCCTAAACTTACATTGGCCTAGACATTTATTACGAACTTATCATACTTAATCTTTAATTGTATATGTAATGTTTGTACTATTATGCTTTAAAAGTTAGCATTTTTTTATCTTGGGTATTTTGTTCATATCCACAGGCATGTTTAATGGCCTATTTTAAAATTTTATATGTAAATTTGTCTTGTTCAAAAAAGGTTTTTGTTTGGGAATATATCTTTATATGGGTGTATTGCATACTCTTTATTATACTAACAGTCACATTATGTGGACAGAATGTTCCCCACAGTAAATATCAACTATGTCCAGAGCCACCTGAACTTCAAACAAAGGTCCGATGAAGACAAGTACGACTAAATTTTGACCCAAAGAGGATCTAATTCTAATTTGAAATTTGTGTGGACAGTAGCATGTCAAATGTACTTCCTATTTAAAAATAACGAATGCCAAGTCCATGTTGTATGGGGACATTTGGATTATAAATTGTAACAACTCTAGTATGAGGGTATGGTATGCATGTTTGTTGACTTCACAAATATTTTCTATGTCTTAGACCCAAGATCGGATCTAAATATTTAAATAAAGAAGGCCGCGTAGTTTCGTCTAAATGGACACAATTCAGACTGGATGCAGGTTCCGTTCAGGATCCGTCGCCTTCGCCCTCTCACTCTAAAAATAATTGGCGTATCCAATAATATGTAGACCCACTAAATAATGGAACAACTCACTAAGCTGCCGTCAATTGGACAATTTTAGAGTGCGTGTATGTTCATTTCGGGAATATTGATAGTCTCTTTTACCAGTCCGTTTTGCAAAATTTAATTAACTATTACGCTAAATTGAAGATTTAAGAATTAAAATATAAAAATAGAAAACAATTTGTCATTTCGATAATCAATATGCCTTTATGCATCTTACCTTATTGGCACTGTGCTTTATTGAAAGGACCAGACAGAATAGAATTATATTTGTCCATACTAGTTTGTGAACAGGTATACAATTTAGAGTAGTATTTATTGGCGTTTTGGTTTTACACTTTAAAAACAACAGTGGCAACACGCGAAGCGTTCATCAAACATAGGGGAAAAACAAACATAACACATAATTTATACTGAAATCAGAATAACTTCTTTTTAAACTTCTTTTAATGGTAAATGCTCCTCCGTATTTATTTTGTACTGCATACAACGTGCAAACTCCAAAGATACATGGACATGTCCACGATCACCAATATTGTAACCGTGTGAGTTTCGACGGTTGCTTAGTCCCTATAGTGCTTTACTATACTGTTAAAGCTCCCTGTTATTTCACACGAGTGCCTCAAACACGATAGATAATCGACAAGGCGGGAGACAATATACAATTGGTATCGTTATTGTAATCCGTATTGGTAACCGACTTGCAAACAATCACGATGGGATAATTAAAAATCGTATGAAATTCCCGGGTTATAGAATGTATTTTTCGTCTTTTTTTATTCACGCTCGTCCAGTTTCTCCAATCCTTATTAATTAATTAGATTTTGTAGCCTACTTAACATGTAATACTTATTGGAGTTTGGAGGATGGAAATAAATTGATTGATCGAGTAACAGTCCAAAGCCTGGAGAAACTAAAGAGAGATAAAAAGAGAATAACAAAGAAAAGTAACTAAAAGAGAAAGGATTGAAGACAATAAAGCGAAAGATAAAGAGAGAAAGGTGAAGAAAAGGGAAGGGGGCGAAAAAAAGACAAAAAGTGAAAGAACACAGAACTTTGAGGTCAAAGGCTCCGGGAAATGCCACACGCACGGCTCGCAATGACAGTACAGGAACATACGTCGCCCTGAAAAACACAAAGCAGAACGGTACAGTCAAGATCACGATCCACGGACCACTACCAGACCCACCTTTACGCTCTTACCAGTTGCCGCGACGGCGATGGGCCGAGACGGCGATGGGCCGAGACGACGGCATTGGCCGAGTCCTGCGTGCCGAGATGGTAATGGCCCATGACCTGTATTCGTTCATGGTAGAAGACCAGTGCTGTCACCTTCTGAGCCTAGTTTTTTATTCCGTTTTAAGATAATCACTCCTGATATATCTCCCTCTTTGAGTGACGTTTTTAACTTAGGGAAATTTACCTTAGCTTATATCTTTGTCTATATTGTGTGTTTCTGAGTTCGCTGGGCTTTGGGATCCCACTTTTGGCGGATTAACCTTGGTTTTGTGAGCCCTCATTACCTTACACTTCCCCTCAGAGCAAATTGCTGGAGTTGCTTGTAGCTCCATCTGTCTGAATGCCCTTTGAGCTTCTGCTGAGAGCAAGATGAACATAGCTCGCTCTGAGTGCAATTTGGGCAGCTGTAATCGGTTATAGCCTTTCTCTTTCCCTTTAGTATGCCCCAAGGATGCCAGGCATTTGTTGACTGATGTATGGCAGAAATCTAGAAATCTCTCTCTGCTGCCATACTTCTATTGGAAGTATAGGTAGCCGACCATACCCTGCTTCAGAGTCAGCACTATATCTTGGATTTTGGTCAACACTGTAAAAAAATTACAGTGCAATTGTACAGGAATAATGTGAAACTTCCCAAACTTACAGTATTTTGGCTTAAATTTGGAAATACAATACAGGAAAATACTGTAATTTTTATTACTCCAATTTTGCCAGGCCTATAATGACAAAATCTCAGAGAATGAAGACTTATTCGAAATTAATGAGTAACAACATCATTATACACTACTAATGACTATGAATTTTTCAATTATACCATTAAGAATACTAAATATAGGGAAAAATACTGTAATTTTACAGGAAAATCTTGACAGAACTGCCACCAACTCCGTAATAATATAGCTTTTACAGGTTTTCAATTCAATTTACTGTATATTTTACAGTTTGAATGATATACATTTTTAACAACAAACTGTAAATTCACAGTTTTTGGCACTGTACAAACAATGTGGATATGCCTACCAATTAGGTGCTCTTCATGCTTGTTTATCTCCACACATTCACATCTCTGTAATAACTCACAAATATATATATAATGTTTTTAAAAGTCCGTTTTGATTAAATTAATTTTTACAGTATACTATACTGTAAATTTTACTGTATTTGTTGGCAAATTGCTGCCAGGATTTTTACTGTAAAATTTACAGTATTTTTTTTTTACAGTGCACCTTCATTCTTTGGGGGTTCTGCATATGCCTTGGATAGGTTCTCCTCCATATAATGGGACCGTCAGCTCTATGATGATCCACTGTCTTTATTTTGGTAGAAAAGATGTTGATATCTGGTCTCTTAGCTGTTTTAGTGATTTCTGGAGGAACACTATTTGTTTGTGTCCGCATCCATCAGGGATATCCAGTCATTGGCCTCTTCAAATGTTTTGTTGGCTCGTGCTTAGGCATTTGGGAAGACTGGAATTTCGATAGGTTGTCCCACAGTGGCGTAATCCAGAGGGGGGGGGTGGGGGGCAGTTTCCCCCAACCCAATCATTGATGTTCGTCGGTTGAGATGACCCGTCGGGTTCACTTGAAAATTTCAGGTCATGGCACTTTCAGGTCCGGATTGTCGGCAAAGTATAGGTTAAAGTTCAATGCCCGGCGTGCGACAAGTAAATTTTACAACATCGTAACACAAATTCGGGCCCTCAGAAGACATTTCAAGCAATATCAAACCCAAAATTTTCAGGAGGCTTTGCCCCCTGAACCCCAACAGGGCCTAAGGCGGGCCCCGGGACCCTACCCATTTTCTTCCGGTTGAGATGCGACACTGGCCCCCCCCCCCCCCCCCCAATACCCCCCAATATGAAATCCGTAGCTACTCCACTGTTGTCCGATCAGCTGTGCGAAAGGCTAATGTAGAGATGGAGTTCAGATTCTGCAATGCGATGTTTTTTCCTGTATTTTCCTCTACGACCAATCGGTGCCAAGAGTACTACCACCATTGAGGATGGTGAACGTGTCCAATGACGATGATGACATAATTGGCAAGAGTCCCAAGATTGGTCCCTTTCCCCACAGCTTCAGATTGGCCAGGGATGGAAATTTGATCATGAATTGCGTTGATGTGGAAAGACGCAGCTCGGCGTCCAGACTACAAAGGTTTCTCCAGGCGGTGTCGTACCTGCAAGACAGACTCCCAGTTCAACCACTGCCCTTGTTTCGCACATCCGTAAAGGTAGACCAACATTGCAAAAGTTTTAAAAAAAAGTTTTCTGAAGATGTTTTAGTATATATGAATCCGATGCTTTATTAACTTCACAAAAGCCTTTTTATTTTTAGAATGTTGTTTACGCGTCGCATAGTAATTAACGTCTGTATAACAAACACACCAAACATGAAAAATGTATATAAGATATTTCAAAAAAACATTGCAATAACTTAAGTATTATTGTTACCTCCAACACAACTCTTGAAAAAAAGTTTCTGCTCAATGTCTTTAAAATTGCAAAGCATAGCAACCTGAATCTAAACATAGTAACGTCAACATTTTTCGGACCACTCTGCAAAGTTAGCTAACGTTAATTCACGTCGCAAACACGTACTTTGGATCACAGTTTAAACAATCGCGTCTATTTGATCATTATTACCGCCCGCACCTTACAATAGGCTTCATTATGCAGTACGCCATCACCACGTATGAAAAGCGAACGCAACAGGCAAAATTTACGATGATGAAATGATATTTGACTCCGCCCAGCTAGCTCCAGCCTGGTTTAAATGAACGGAAAGGCTTGCAGATTACTTATATAAAGGCACTTGCGCATTAGACAAATTCAGAAAATGGGTCATTTGTAGAAATTGTTGTATGATAGGTTCGGTTAGAGCAACCAGGAAACTAGTAGTAAATATTGTATTGTGGCCAGAAGTTAAAAATTGGTGACACGGTGATACTTCAAGTTGTTTCTTCGTACAATTTGCATGAATAAAAAAACAGCCACTTTTTCTTCATTTTTTCAAATTATACTATATAATATTTTCAAGTCATGAGCTGGTTGTTCTTTAGGATTGAACGACATTTACTATTGCAATCAGTTGAGTGGTTGTCTAAACTTTTGAAACTTTCACCCGGGTCAAAACTCCTATTGGCTGCTGCAACTGTCCGTCATTAATGTGGCAAGTAGTAATTGAAAATGGTCAAAAGATGGCGCTGCGTATAGAACATCTTGTAACCACTTGTGGGATGGAACGAATTTTGAAGCGGCCAAGAATATAAATACGTGGCAGAAAACGCTTATTCGACGTGTTAAAACGTGGATATTAAAACCGGTCCCACAAACACTACCAGAACACTACCAAGGAACACACCCTGTGAGCCACTTGTATGCAAGTGTCATAAAAATGTGGGTATGTGGAAACAGTGGGCAATGAGGTTTAGGGGTATATTTTGGGTCAACAATTTTACAACAGACAGATACACAGGAAAACATACTCAATACAAAGCACTCGCTATTCTTCCTCATACCAACTTATGCATCACTAAAATTAACGAGATTGCAGGAATTACTGAGATATTAAAAGTATAGAATAAAGTTGCACCATCCCATATTTAATAATATAGGTTTTCCAGTTATTTGCGCACTTGTGCATTATTTATAAAATAGACAATTAGAATTCGTACTGGAAAATTTGAATCGCTGAAAGACCAAACCAATTTAAGTATTCTGTAAACTGATATTAATTTGTGTCACTGATTTAAACCTTGTGTCATTGATGTCGTCAATGCTCGTCGAATTCGTCCGTCAATATGAAACCGGCGTATTAAAAAGCAAATTCGTCGTTTTTTCATTGATATTGTAACCGACCTACCGAGAGTGAGGTAAATAAACTAAAATACTGCTAAGACTAAGGGTTACAAAAGAAGGGGGTTACGGTAGCGTGGCCTTGTACTCTATAGCAATCTGATCACAAAATAGAAAAGGAATGATTGGACAGGATTGTACCGTTGTAACACTTCTTATTTGAATAGGAATTGTAGCCTGACTCAGTCAGATTCGGATTTCCAGATTTACACGTCTAGTTGTCTCTGTCTCTAAACTACTTTTCTTTTTCAACTTTCTCTTCATCAAAACGTGTAGAATACGCCTAATTTTACCTTCTACAAATCTGATTGGTTGCCAGAGGCGCGCGGCGCTAGCCAAAACAGTAGAACTGAAATTGCGCGCTGTAGCGGACGGGGAGCGCGCGGGTCCGAGAGGGAACGCTCCTCTCGGAGGGAAACTTCCTCCCAGCGGGAGGGAAACTTCATCCCAGAGGGAGGGAAACTTCCTCCCAGATGGAGAGGGAAGGGAACTTCCTCCGTAGAGGGTGGAGGAGGCAATTCTCCTCCCAAATTAGACGAAGGAGAGCGCGGTAAGGCGGCACCTTGAGCATAAGCGCTGCCCGGGCGTATGGCCTCCCAACACTGACGGTACATGACTGCAATGTTCTTAGCTTATATTAAATAAGGATGTGACGGTCGGGTCCGTCCAATATTCATGATGTTTTTCTAATTAGTCTTGCGTATAGGCTGTATTTGAACCAACATTAGATTACTTTTGGGGATGGTTCTGAATTTCAAAACATGCTCATTTCTGAAAATGTCTTGTTTTAGTTTTTTCGCCTGAAAATAACGCAACGATGGTTAATTTACCACTTTTTTAAACATTCATTAAATATGGTTATTTTTGGACGGTTCTGAAATGCGTGTGTGTGTGTTGTGTGTGGGTCTAACAATGAAGTCGTCAATGCATGCTCATCTTCGCTCGTGTCTTGTTTCAGTTCTTTTCGCCTGAAAAAATACAAATTTGTGTTGATAAATAAGAGAAAATTTCACTGTCAATTCGACATATAAAAAATATGTCTGCTTATCTTGTTGAACTTGATTTTAACGATTTTTGACTATTTTGGCGTTATTCGTTAATCAATGGTGGGCTTCAACAGGGGTGGATATTTGGATAGTTAGATCAAGGCTAGTTAAATTCAGAAACTCCGAGGGCGCCCCCATTTAGGCTAGTATTTCTGGCTGATAATGTAGTATGTTTTGGACCATAAGGCTAGTTATTTTCTGTTCACTCGGCTAGTTATTTTACTTTTGGTCCCTTGGGAGAATAATTTTGTCCCTTGGGAGAATAATTTTCATCCCTTGGAGATAATGTTTCGTCACTGGAAGAATAATTTGTTGTCCCTTGGGATTGTAATATTTGGTCACTCAAGCTAGTTATTTTTTGGACCCTCAAGATAGTTATTTCTGGCCGCTCAGGCTAGGTATTTTCTAGTCGCCCAGGCTAGTTATTTCTGTGTCAAGGCTAGTTATTTTGTGTCCCCGACTAGGTTTTCTTGGTATTTACGAGGTATTAGTAGAGAAGTAGTTCATCAGCTAGTTATTTTCTGGTAACTCAGGCTAGTTATTTTGGTTGCTTAAAGCAATATAGCACATTTTTTTGAGGGCGCCCATGTTCAAATTGGAGATTTTACACGGTTGCATGGTAATGGACTAGTAAACTATACGTGAATGGTTAAGCTCGAAAAGGTCTATGTGTCACAACGAAGGAAATTTTGTACTAGAATAAATTATATCGGGGATCCCCGTAATAATTCAAACGGTGCTGGAAACGGCCTTACAAGATGAAATAGCCGGGAATAGCGCAATGTAGTGTCTAAGCTCATCCATTAGTTGTTTTAATAGTTCGGGCAGTCAAGTTAGAGGTATTTTTCTCGAAGGGCACTATAGTTCCGGATGCAGCCAGTTTAATTAGCAAAATATTACTATAGTTAGTACTTTGTGTGTGGTTTGGCTTCCTGGACCACCCATTCTACGAAATCAATGACTGACAGTCAACAGCATGAGCAATTTAGATATTGGTAAAAAACAAAATGGCCGCCAAAATGCCATATTTAGCGACTTTACCAAGAGGTTGTGTTTTTCTTAGTAGGAAAACAATATTTTATGGTATTAATGGGGTGATAAAGGACACAGGCTATATTGAAAGATTTCAAGATGGCGGTTAAATATCAAGATGGTAGCCCAAAAAACAAAATGGCCGCCAAAATACAAACATTTTGTGGAAATTTCACCAACCA
>JAMKCH010082424.1:0-22908 GCA_023653785.1 Ophioderma brevispina | reverse complement strand
AATTATCTTTAGCTGATATTGGGGGAAATAACATTGAAGTGACATTTTATATTCATTTTCAAGAAAATGTGCAAGTTTTATTTGCGGCAACCGATAGTTTATATGATTTTAATAATTTATTATGATTTTACGCTTGGTTTTGCCTCTCCGCTAGTGATAGGGATGACGAATCGAAAGCGCAGAAAGGCTTGGCCAACCCTAAAGTAAACAAATTTGATAATGGTAGAATGAAATGCAAAAACCACACTGGAGACAAATGAAAGAAAGGGCACCTCTTGTTGTATTAGCAGACCAATAGAAGGTAATACAATGTTCCCCCCATGTGGCCATGTCCCAGCTTTATTCTATTTATCGGAATAAAGGGGAGTTTTCGTAACCCAACCCATCTGATAACACTTTTTTGTGACACCACTTATGAATTCGGAAACCCTAAAGGTTGCTTGTTCGATGTATGTGTATTGTGTTCTCAACTTGATAGGAGAGCATGGCACTTGCACACAGCGACCCGTCAGTACCGTGGTAACAAAACCTTGCGCTTTTTTTGGTAGACGCATAATGCATGTTTCAGAAGCCCTATGCGGTTACTGTGCTAAATATTTGGGTGTTAACCCTAGAAACGGAAAACGGCGGTTTTTTTTGTTTATATGCTTTGGAAATGAAATGGATGTGAAGAGAGGGCTTCAATTAGGGACGACAATAGAGAAAACTACGGTGGCCTTTCATATCTGATATCAAAATCGATACACTTCCGGGTCAAATCCACATGGGGGTCCCAAAGACGATCGAACACGGCACCTTTAAAAAAAAAACGGACGGAATAAACCCTGTGCTTTATTCAAGGTGAAGGGTTTCCGAATTCCTAGTGTTTGAGAAAAAAGTGTCAGATGGGTCATGTTAAAGGGTCGTCGAGTGTCCAATTGGTGTAACACGTAATTCCATACGGAATAAATCGCAATCTCTCATAGGCCAGTTCACACACCATATAAAAACGTTTCAACCTCAATTTTGGCACCGCCAGGTGGTTTAAAGAAATATTCAAGATTTTTGGGCAGCTCATTTTGACCCTATAATTAATACAAATAATGTACATACATCACGAATTCCGAAAAATAATACAATTTGATGTAAAATTTAACCAAAATAGAGGCCATTTTATTTTTGCCTTTTTGACATACGAAGAAAACGGGCGGATTTTTCCGCCACCGGCTTCATTAATCAAAAGCGCCCAATTTTGCTCTTGCTCTCCCTCGTGACGGTCAAAGTGATGACCAAAACATCGTGTTGACAGACATCGAAATTGTATTGGTCTGACGACACTGTATATTGATGGATTAATTAAAGTAATAAGAAAATTAAAAAAAATTTTACAGAAGACCATTTTGTTTCATTTCGTTGTGTTTAATAATTATAATTAAGTGGCAACACTGCGAGAGGATGGTCACAACGACGTAAATTATGATATGATGGTCATCACTTGACGTCACCATTTGCCTGCGATGTGGATTTTGTCGGAATCGTTTTGGGTGCCCGAGTAAGCTATTGGGCGGGAAAATTTAAAACATGCAAATACTCAACAATTTTGACAATTTCAACTTATTTTGATTTATATGAATCTACGTTACTTTAAGCTTTCCATCCAACCAAATTGTTTCCAAATATTCAGATCCATGTGACATATTTGTCCTTTAAATTAGAAAAGCAGACCGCGAGTGGACTATAATTTCCTTGCACACTTGATTTAAACAAAGACTGAGGTATCTTTTTTGGAATTGCCTTTGCAAGGGAAGATGCAGAAGGTTATAATCCCGCCTTGCTTGAAACAATCTTAAAAGTGTGCAATGGTGTAGACCCCATCATGGATCCAAATTTTCCGCATGTGTATTTTCCTTTCACATGGAAGCATAATTATCATAACAAAATATGATTACAAATTTTTGTAATAAAATTGGAGTTTTTTTTTTGGGGGTGAAAAATTCAGCCAAATTATTGGTCAGCTATGAGTTGAAAAAATATTGGGCAAGACGGAGTTCCCCGAGCCAATATTTTAAAAACTCATGAGCGTATACCAATAAATATTTGGGCGCAAATCAGCCAATTTTTATATTAGCGATGCTTAGGAATCCTATATATCAGCTTATCGGACACCTCAAAGCTTAATGATGAGTTAAATCGGCCCAGCTGTTTGTAGGATAGTGAACAAAAAATTGTACTAAAGTGTCCCATAGACAGTGTGCGTTAATAAATGGTGGATACCAAATTTGTTGAGACTTTTTTCATATAATCAAACGGAAACCTTCCCTTGACGAGCTGGGGTAATGAGAAAATATAAACTTTCTTCTCCCTTCTGACAACCAAAATCTCCATTAAGGGGGGGGGGTTTGTCGATCGAGTCAACCACCTTTAATAACTAATTCGGGAGATGATAAGCAGGGGGTAGAGAGAAGAGAGAATATAGGAGGGTAAGGGGGGAAAGCAAAGAGGGAAGATAAGAGAGAGAGAAAAGGGTCCGGAAAAAGAGATGGGAACGGGGAGGGGGAGGAAGTGATAAAGAGTAGAGACGGGGGTGGGCTAAGGGAGGGGGGGAGAGCAAGAGGAACTAAAAAAATGGGAATCCTAGAAGAGCAGAAACAAAAAAGAGGGCTTAGAGAACAATGAGCTATTGGAGAGAGGTTGGGCAAGGAAAGCTACACTGCGAAGGACGAGGAGGGAAAGAGAAGGGAAGCGAAAGAGAAAGAGAGCCGAAGACACAGGCGAGATAGTGCAAGAGGGGAGAAGAGTGTGGGGCAAGGGCAATGAGTGAGAAAAGAGCGGCGAGGAGGAAGATCGGCGCTGAGGGATGAAGGGAGGGTGATAGAGGAAAGAAAGATGGGGGGGAGGGTAAGGAGGGGGAGGGGGTAGGGGAAGAGAAGGCGAGGGAGCAGAAAAGGGTGAAGCGGCTAACAGACAAGGGAACCAGAGTGAAGAATGGGGTGGGAACGAAATGTGTCCATTGAATACGAAGGAGCGGGGGGGCTAGACGAGACGGGGGGGCTGAGAGTAAACGCGAAGGGGCTACGGGTGGGATAGGAAAACACGTCAAGAACGGACGGGGGAAAGGGATAGGACGCGGAGTGGCAAAGAGAGAAAGAACGGTAAATAAGAGGTAGCTACGGGCGATGACAAAAAGAACCGAGTTGAGCGTGAAATCGGCGGGAATTAAAGAACGAAAGAGATCAGGACTTTGTGAGGAACATGACGATGTAGGAGCAAAAAGGGAGAGAAAGGAAACTAAAGAGACAAGTATTTCTCCTTCATTTTTCGCCCAGAGAAAAATTAATTTGCGTCATGCTAATTTACTCACGAGTCCTTCAACAGCGAAGTTCGTCATTTTTAGGGACACTTGTTTTTGGTAATTAACCTTTATACATCGTAAATATCTTTATTTCATCTTTCTAACAGAATATTTTTGAAAAATTCAATACAGGTGTTTAATTAGAAACCCGAAACTTTTATAGAAGGCCCCCTCTGGCAAAATGTATCTGGCAGCAAGCGCGTCTGCTCAAATCTGATAACTGTCTATTCCTTTTCTTTGTAATTTATTTATTTTTTGTGAATCCTTTCGCTATTTCCCATTTCCTGTAAATGAGCAAACACCTGTCTTTTGCTACTGCTATTATGTCCACCTGCATTACAGGTGCAACGAGTCAAAATGAGGCATCCCAATAATGCCATCATAATAGGGCCGTGATTTGTATAGATTAGATCCGCAGTATAAATCTTTGGCTGTAGAAATGTCTTCAATAATCTTTTTTGGGGATCGGGGGACTATAAAGGGGATTTTAATAAAGAGGCCCATTTGAGCCCATTTGTTGGCAACCCTTTGCGAGCAATTATAAGAACACCAAAATCATTTATTTCCAAATACCTAATTTATACAGTTTCCTCAATTGAAGGCCTGAAAAAATAAAATTTGATTATAGTGATACTGATTGACAGAGACCAAGTAGGGGGTAAACAAGGTCAAGCAAGCCCCATTGATGCACTGGACGCTGACCTTTTGGGGCCCCTACCTTGGTAACTAAGCATTTAGAGACAGTCAAACTATTCCTGAGTTTTCGTCCTATGAGCTCCACCAACATTTTTTTTAATTTTAAATCAAAATCAAAGCAACTTTTAAATTTGTAGAATTTGCCCCTGTACAACTGAAATATTGCCTTGTTTATTGATTTTTTGCTGGTTTATTAAACCTGTAAACTACCAGACATCAAAGGTCAAACGAGGATTTTGAAGCACCAAATTGTGATGCGATTTTGGAAAACCCGCCACATTGTGGGAAATTATATTTGAGTTTTTACTACAAGCTAATCACCGAGGTAGGGGGGAAACAAGGTCAAAACCCATTGAAATGCAGGATGTTGACCTTTGATGCCCCCTACATTGGGAATAAGCATTTAAGATATCAAAACTATTCCCCTTATTTTAAATCTATGAGCTCCACCATATGGCAAAAACCATTTTTTTTTTATCCAATCGGAGTAATTTTTAAAATTGGTGAACCCCTTAACACCTGAAAATGACCGTTTTAAATTGAATTTTGCCTGTTTTTTTTAGGATAGGGCCTAGTAACTCCAAAAACTTTCGTCGCCCGCAATATTAGTACCAACTATATAACCTTTTGGAATCCTTATGTTAAGACTATACATTAACTTGGTATACTTTTCAAACATGATCGATCAATTCAAAAATTGACACCCTGTTATTGACCCCTTTGACTCCCGTCCAAAAAACAATGTTCCTCCCCCCGCACCCCCTACGATAACTCACTTTTTTTTTTGGTAAATGTTGACACCTTCCTATCAAAATCATTGGAAATCATCTTCAGCTTCTTAAAAAATTTTCACAGATTTGATAAGAATGAATTTTCTTTGATTTACTAACATGATGCTTGAAATTCCTCTCGTTGCACCTTCAGATCAATTGTAAAAAAAATCGACCCTGTGTAATTTTGGAAAAGAGTTCCATATGGTTACCCCCCCCCACCTTTTAAACTTGTACGGAAACAAATTATTTTTATTTTATGGCCTACACTAACAAACACCCTAACCATAAGCCAAAAATGAAAAAGAATTTTGTTTATATTTTTCTTTTTTTAATCTTTATAATGTGACCCCTGGGTTATCTTTGTCTAGACCCATCCTTAAGAAGGCACCATTGGTGGCACTTAAGAATCAGTTTTTTAAATGGTCCCTGTGCAACTGTCTAGTATTTCCAAACTCAACCAACCTTTTTGTACCGAGATGGGTTATAAATGTCTACTAGCTCCCAGTCAACTATAAATAGAACATCAAGATTTAATTATTTTGGGAGTGAGATAAGTATTTTGTGTGCTTACCGTCATGACAAAATAAAATACCGTCTAATTGGATATGTGATAACAAAACACCTGAAATCTTTTTAAAAACTGCGAGACAAGATAACAATGGCCCCTGCACTCCCAGATATGAAAAATGAATCTGATGTTTTTTTTTCCACCGCACTGGACCCCGATGGCTGAATATCTTTAGAGCGCCATTGTTTTTGCTAAAGAAGTCCATGTGTAATCTATTGTTCACTGTATATTAGGGGAAGGAGATGAGGGACCATTTTATTCATTTTTAAAGCAAACTAAACGTGGGAAGGGGAAACTTTAAGTTTGCTGAGCATAAAACCGTTTTCGTCTTACGTTTTCATCTTAGCGTTCATATTTGGACATTATCGTATATACAATATGTCCAATTTAAATGATGCCATACATAAAAACAAGGCGAAAAGTGGTTATGCTCACAAACTAAGGGAAACGTTCACACGCCGGCCCCCCGATACGAACGTTTTGCGCACAGCCACTGGTTTTGAAGTATTATGCAAAGTGCCCCTGTTTTTGTTGAACAGTATTAATGATTTTGTAACGTTTTTTAACACTCACATCAAGATGGATTAAATGTTGGCGTGAAACTTTACGGATGAAGTATTAAGTTCAAGATCATTCAAACTTTTAATGGACAAAAGGCCATTATCTTTTTTTCATATACTCGTTACTCATTTGCTTTAAATCAAATCACACATTTCAAACTTACTTTGATTGTTTCTCAGTTGTGGTGATTAGTTGTGCAAGCAAGTACGCAAGTAAAATAAACTCGCACCACCGCGAGATCAACAGCTAACTCGGTATGGTGAGTTTTTCACTACTGGTACTGCATGTAAAATGAAGTGAGAGATTTGAAGCAGACACCCACACGGCCAAACAATAACTTGAAATCAATGCATGTGCTACTAATAAAAAAAAATCCAGCCTCCATTAAATCAATAAATGGTAAGGTATTTCGAATATCCATTGTCACTATCACTTAAAAATCCCTTTGCCTCTTTGTCATTCTAAATAGTGTTCATGTGTTTTTAGCAAAGCCAACCATTGCAAAGCGCCCAGATGACCGATTTTGAGATTCGTGAACGAACTCCCTGGTCTGAAGCACAATGTTTCCTCATAAACTAGTAATTTCAAAACGGAAGTCGCAAA
The DNA here is from genome assembly GCA_023653785.1 of Ophioderma brevispina. Lineage (NCBI taxonomy): Eukaryota > Metazoa > Echinodermata > Ophiuroidea > Amphilepidida > Ophiodermatidae > Ophioderma > Ophioderma brevispina. The sequence goes on along the minus strand of JAMKCH010082424.1, from coordinate 16,376 downwards.
CCACTCTGATAATAATTTGGTTTGATTTGGTTTTTGGATGAATGGCCGCTTTTTCAAATTAAATAGTCACGTGCGCATAAACTAAGACTTTGTTTAGCTAACAAGATACATAACGAAACAAAATAAGACACAAATTTAAAAAACCAATTTGAAAAGAAAAAACCATGTGGATACATAATTCATTGGACTTAGTACTTTAAAAAAACCAACCCACGATCAAATGTATATGGGTTTGAGAAGGCTCGCGCTTTCAAACCCAGGGCATTCGTTGACCCGTAAGACTGAAAAAAGGGATTTTTGGGTGAGAACCGCCAATTTTCCCCACAAAATCACGAATAGGGGGTTTTCCGAGTGACAAATGTCCAAATGTTTCCCACCAAAAAAAAAACATTTTTTGGGTCTTTGGGCGAAAATTTTCAAAATGGTCCCCCACAAAATAGGGGTGTTTTTGGGTTATTGGTAAAAAATTTCACAAAACATGGGGGTCTTTGGGTGAAATTAAAAAAAAAATGGGTCTTTTTGGGTGACAACGATGCTGAAAAGTGGGGTCTTAACATCCCTACTATGCTTCACTGACTTGCAAGATGGGAGTGGCCGCTCGCTCCCGGGGTAGTAATTTTAGCATATCATGAAATTTCATGTTGGTTCTTAAAAAAAAACTTTTTAACACTTATCCAATGTCCTGACATGCTTTTAGTACCTATAGGCAGGTGCACGCAATGCATTATCACGTTGTAATGTCATTATGGATTGGTTTCAAAGCACCCTCTGGGGAAGGATTCTTTCCACCCAAGAATTCTGCAAAGATAGGCAATTAAACCCAACTTCTAGGTATCTTCAACCCTGCTTCAACTAATAATCTCCGTTGTGCACATCATACTCTTATTGCATCAAGTAATAAATGACCACCATTAAAATTATGTATGGAATAGCGTCGCTCATACTTTCCGTCTAGATGGCTTCCCAACCAAAAATATAAGTACTAAATAATTGTCTTGTGCGCCGTATTTACAGGAAGATAGACCGTTTCTAATTATAATTAATTTCCCCGACAAGTATAGTGATTTCAAGGACAAAGGTGGGTGTTTTTTCAGGACCAAGCAGGGTGATTCTTTGGCAAAGGAGGGGTTTCAAACGGTACAAAAATGAGACGATGGACAAAAGTAAATTAATCTCATGGACAAGGGACAAAGGCCAAGGGTACTAAGGTGATTTTCTTCCTTAGATAAGTAGGCAAAAGGTTAAACAGAGGGACTTTGACTTAGGGAACAAAAGGCACATAGGAGGATTTATTTATGACACAGGGAGTATTTCATGGACAAAGGTGTTTCATGGACAAAGAGACAAATGCGGGACAAAGAACAGGACCGGGAGTTTTCTTAGACATGGGAAAATAAGGGACATAGGATGGGATTTAAAAACTAAGGATAACAAAGGGGACAAAGAAGGGGTTTCATGGACAAAGGACTATGTTTTATATATATGGACTAAGGGTGGTTTTCAAATTGGACACAAGAAGGGATGATTGGAAAAAGGGAGTGGGTCTCATGGACAAATGGAGTGGTCTCGTGCCAAAGGAACAATAGGGGTTTACGTGGACAGATGAACAAAATGTGACGGAGGGACGCTTTATGGACTAAGGGTAACAATTGCGACAGACAAAACTGACAATTGAAAAACAATGGAGACATAGGAGGGTGGACGTTTTCCATGGACTAATGTACAAAGGTGCGTTAGGGCGTTTCATGGACAGAGGAGGGTTTCATGAACAAAGGCGGAAAGGGGACAAGAACAGGAAGTTTGAAGGATATGTGATAAAAAAAAGCGACGAAAGATGGGGTTTTTTAATAACTAGAGTCAAAGGGTAATCCGGTCACCCCTATTTTTAATTACATTTTCCGAAAAAAAAAACCCAGATACCAACATTCAATTTTTTAAAAATTCTAATTCGAATCGGTTTTTTTTTTTTTGTTGCTATAAAGCATAATGTGGTGCAGGGTGGCAAATTTTAATATTCTCATAGAATACGGGTAGTAATTTTGGGCGAAATGCCCTTTTAAATGCAAGTTAAACTAGGGAAAGGAATTTCGGCCGGCGGCCGGTTCCCTAGCGGTGAGCTGGGAATGTTCACTCAGCACGACTATCGCAGGCCATAAAGGCCCATAATATTGCCTTAACGCGCATTGTGGAGAAAGTCAGGAAACGCGTTTGGCTGACATTTCACACCGCGTTGCGGTGTCGGGCCATTAAAATTATGAATTTCTGTGACGTAGTTAAAATAGACCCACAACGGCGATGCAAAGAATCTAGCAACCTCGTTTTTGAAACTCACAACGCCGTGCAAGCCTTCACAACGCTTTGTTCTTACACAACAACGCTTGCGAAGGTCCACAAGCCTAAGGGTTTTTCGCAACGCGTTGTGAGAACAGTCATGACGCATTGGCGCCATTTCGTTCGCAACGCGTTGCGTGTCGGCCAATCAAATCATGAATTTTTCTGTGAACGTGTTTAAAAAAAAAAATAGACCACACCACATGTATTATAATTCTTCTTTGGCATTTTATTATTTATTTATCTGAGCGCGACAATATGTAAAATACTGTTCTCCCTTGTCTAGCCTATAGGTCTCGGGGCAGCTATTAACAAGAATCTTAAAGGACAATCTTCCCTTATTCAATACACGTTTTGAACAGATTCTTTTTTCTTTTAAGCAATAAAAAGGAAAAAAACGCATTCCGCATTATACGTTTGCTTCTTGGCATCAAATGGCAATTTTTAAAGGATCGTAAACTAAAATCTCAGCAGTGTAACTAACAGTTAAATGAAACCAAACTATCAAACCCCCTTTTTTAAAAGAAGTAGTTTTCCTCATAACTTACATTATTCCACAGAAGGTATTAAATCTTGCTACCGTTGGAGTGTATTTATTTGAACAACCCCTTGTTTGAGGATCTTTTTTAAAAAAAAATCACCAAAAAGTGGGACCTTTTGGCCCATTTGTGGCTTTTTTGGGGGTGCCTACGGGCCTGCTTTTTGTGTCATTCAAACCTAAAACCGTGTGTCACTGGAACATCAATACATAGAAAACTTGAAGATACACTCTTACAAAACAATACTAAAAAACCCACTCTTGAAAAACAAACTAATAGAGAAATCAGGTAAATCTACTACTACTCCCTGACGCATCTTCTCTAAAACATTACATATTTTCTTTTCTCTTCAGAAACAAAACCTTTTTATACCATAAATGTACGAATAATTTTCAGAAAACGTTTCTAGTTATGGTACACAGAAAGCCTTTGCGAGCACATGGATCGAAAAAATCTCATTTGTAAATCAAAATCCCAATCCACCTCTTTCGTCTTTTCTCAATCAACGTGAGAGTCCCTTAGCCTTAACGTTTCTGTCGTTGGACTCTGTCGCTGGGATCCATCGTCTATGTTTGGGTCCACCGTGGTCCTCTTTGTCGATGACTCCCCCTTATGTTTTTAAAAAAACTTCATTTGCACTTTTTCGCTGACGACACAAACACCCTATCTCTGGTATATGGTAAAGACCACGAAACCATGTGGACTGAATTTATTTAGTAACTCATTATATCTCTGAATTTAAAAAAACTCTGAATAAACGTTCCTCTTAACGTAAGACCCTAGGATCTTTATCAAATCGAAATACAGGGTTGCATCCACTTTCGGAAACCGCTAAATGATGACCAAAAGTGCTCCTTTCTCCACTTTCTTTGGCCTCAAAATGTGATCCTGAAAGATTACTTATTGATCAGTAATTATCTGACGTCGCTTATACGACGACTTGTTTTGTCCATTATATTTCTTTTTGTAAGACTTCTTTTGTAGACGTAATTAGTACATTCAAATGGTCTTTAGAGTTTTCCTAAAGATAAAGGCTGGCTCAGATATTTCGCGATAGGGCGCCACTCTATTTGAAACCAAACAAATCTCACGTTCCCTTCATGAGAAAATCACGAACAACCTTGTTATGAAATTCCGATCCAGAATCCAGTAACTCAACGAACCATGAAAAACCTTACTGGCTGCCACGTCCATCTGAGTTCCTACCAGTGCGTTCAGGCATTGCACCTGCAGTTTGCTTCGGAGAGAAACATCAACACCACATAACTGGTGCATAAGGCTCTTGGACAACAAGCACCCTCTGCATAAAACTGTCCAAAGATCCACCAGCTCGCAGCGAGACTGTGCTCTCGTCACCTTCCTGTGAACACAACACTGCTAAACTGCTCCACTCACCATTCAACATCTGACAGACATGAAACACTGCCTGGCAAGATACCCAAACCGACCAATTACTATCACACATAGACAAAGCACTCCCACCTGGTAGCAACATTCCACGTAAGGAATATGGGTCACCTTGAACAGTATTCGCACAGGAGTTCGTTTTCAACAGCAATATCACCGATGGGGCCTGCGACCATCATCCACATATCATCCAGCTTCCAATGTGGCTCCAATCACAGACTGGGACTGCGGATCACATTACAATGATGTTTACCTTTCGTTTCGTCCACCGGTGGATATATATAGACTTCTCAAACCTGCCAACAAATCACAGTGAGCTGGATCCACCAAATCCAACACATTTAACTGCTGCCCTCATACGCAAGAAGCGGACCTGTGGCTTCCACGATTCAACCATTGAATTTGTTGTCTGGTTATTGCCTTATAACATATGCTGTTGCGATGAAATCAAATTAAATGATCTGGATTAAAATTGATTGAACTGGTTATCAGAGACGTTGGCAAATTTTCACTATTGGAGAGTCATAGACCTTTCTCTGCGACCTACCTCGGCGACTGCCGACATACGGCGTTTGACCAACAGACAACTAGCAAAAAAAAAATGAAATTAAGTATAATTGTGCATTTCAGATAAGTTCATTGCCAGAAAAGAAATTAAACCTTAAAATTTTTTATTTTTTTGTTAATTTAGGTACTTTTTTCACACCTGAAGTGAATTAACAGAACACCCGTGATCGACCCCACTAAACGCGCTTAAAGGCGACCTCCAGAGATTTCACTGAGGAGATCACCCCAATTTTCAAGCAAATCGTGTTTTTACATATACATATGCTTGTTCGGCGTGTGAATAACTAAGCCCAATCGAAGTCCTTCATATATATAGAAAATCACAACTTTGTTATAAAATTCAGGATCCAGATTTTGTTATAGAAAGTATCGCCATGGCACATTTATACTGTAAATGTTTATGAATGAAACGAAAATTTCTGATTCATCTCTACCTTGGAATTAGCATTCTAGGTTGCTGTCCTTTAGTTTCTAGTTGACTATTTAAAAATTTACTACAAAAGACCAAATATATTTGAAATCTCTGAGTCCAGCAGTTAAAATCGGTTTGTGGTTTGTGTGTGTTTTGCTGTAATAAAATTATCTTTGTTGGTTCGTTTTTGTTGTCCGAGTTTGCCATCTTTGAAAAGAGACTTGGTCGCCAGCTACGGCCGTCCGGTAAGTACGGTAACTTCCGTTTTTTTTCTCTAAAATGGTGAAAAAAAAAGTTCGGCGTAGGCGTTTGAAATTCTCAAGACTGGTAAATAATACCGAAAGGCATTGTGGGAAAATTGCTTCGCCCCGTGAGATTGCGTGTTACTTTGCCGTGTCTTTGAGTACCGACGTACCCCGACAAAAAAAATTTCTCGCTAGGGTTGCTTTGTTTCAGAACCCAATCACGAATACATATATTTAAAACAAAAACATAGTACGGACCCTCTGATACCAAAACTTCATAGAACCCCTCCGTTTTCTCCTTCCCGGAGATATTTGAGATTTAGTTTCATTTTACACCATCTCTATGACGACCGGATAATCGTTATCTCCTCGGCAGTACCAATTTAGATAATGACTTTCGGCAAGTCCCTGTGAAACACAGACTACACACTTCCGGACCGCCGTAGCCGCCAGCGTCTATGGTATTAAGACGTCCGCAACGGTCAACATTCTCTTCTCTGCAGAACATTTGAAGAAAAATTGGAATGTAACACGAGATAAAGATGTAAGTCTTCATGTATAATAGTAATAAATTTTTTCAATTGAATTCTTAGTTTATTTTATATTTATTTTGTACTATAACACAAGGGTATGCCACCACATTTCTGGATTTCACCTCTCTGTGTAGACCAAAGTTAAGTCGACCCTTTGCTGACTGATGCTATACACATGCACCTATTTGGGTAGACGTTTCATTATACAAGTCCTTGACAATGAGGTAATTGCCATTCATTCCGTCAAGCCTACCTATACTGCACAACGTCATGTAGCGCATGACGGAATCAATTTGAATACCTATTTGCATCAATGGGGACTTCTATATGAAACGTCTACCAACTATTGACCTTAGTTGGCAACACCTTTATACTCCTCCAAAGTATAAGGTTCGCTGCCTCCCTCGATTTCTGCGTTAATTATCTTCACAACATCTATCCTCCGGGCCAGATCTTCCTCATCTATTCTACCTCAAATCATGTTTTGCCGAGATGTCCTCAAACATTTCTGTTCCTGAGAGATGAAATTGAATAAAATGCACCCTTATTTTATTAAAAGGTCTGACTAATCAACATCATACTAATCAAACATCACTATTCAATTATTTCACTATTTTTTCCCAAAAAGTTCAGAGTACACAATGCACAAAATGCAAAAAAGGAGCGAGCTTGGTGGAGGGGTTGCGCAAAAGGAAAATAGACTATATTAACAAATAGAAACACAATGATGATAAGCTGCAAACTCAGAGGCAAGAAAACAAGACAAAATGTTCAATGCAGCATATGTCAAATTATCCATAATGACATCAGCATTGGATCCTACTCCAAAAGGTGTCATATTATGAAACTGTTATGTGTTGGAATTGTTTGCAAAATTTCTGCTTTCGAAATTGTTTCAATAAATTGTTTCAAAGAATAATGGCCACATGTTCACGCACGTCCTGATCATAGAAGACTGTATTTTTTTGGTAAGATTATAGCAATATATTTTTCATTCTAGTTTTTACAATAAATACACACAAGCTGAATTTTATATCTTACTACGAAAATGAGATCTGTCTGGATGTCCGGCTTGCGTTTTATTATGGGGCTGATATTTGGCACGAAGGTTGGAGACCAGTCTGACCTTTGTTTGCATGCAAAGGTTCGGAATGACTAGGAAAAGATTTTTCCACAATGGGCGCCCCTCCATAACGAATTCGTGCAGCCTTGACAGAATAACCACATATAAGGTTGTAGAATTCGCGGGGGGACATATGGAACTCTTGACGTAACGGCAAAGGTTAAGGGTCATCTAAAGGTCATTTACAAGAAATGACTATGACCACCAATTTTGGTCAAATGACTACTCTGACCAGCAAAGAAACAAATCTGAGGTCAGGTCCCACACACCAGTAAAGGACACATTCAGTGGGCAAGAAAGCAGGTAATCGTGAAAGCCCGGGCGACTGCCTAGTTTATTCACGTTTGAAAACCCTGGAAAGTGAATTATCAGCATTCTTCTATACTATTTGGGGGGATATTTTTCCTTACTGCTCGAGTAAGTGGTCAGAGCATCTCGTATAAAATGATACTTTACGATTCATATACTTGGAAACTTCATAATAATGTATTATTATTATAATCAAGAGCAGCACTTACTTCCCCAAGCTAAATCGAAGCCCCTGGAGCCCTTGATTGCGAATCTGCCCATCGAATCTATATCATTCTATCTATATATTCTGGCCTACTGATATGGCCAGGCTCCTCTTCTCTGGGAAAATTTAACAAAGAAATTTAAACGGGCAGATTTAATATAAACAAGTAAACCCTAATACGTGTTTTCACAACTTTTAATTGTCTTAGAAAATCGATTTCTACAGTATTTTGAGAGCGGGGGTTAGCAGTCGAGTAAACGACTGCAAAAATTGCCCCCTTTGAATCTTTGTCTAAACCGCCCCCCCCACACCCTGAATGCAACCACTTGCGGCACTAAGGAATCACGTTTCATGGTTCCCTGTCAGGCTGTCTACATATTTTCCATTCAAACCTTTTTGTACGTGGAGATGTTTCCAAATTCGCTAGCTCCCAGGCCCACCTGTTGCTTGAAATTGTGAGCTACACGTATATATTTTATAAGGGATTCCAGCCAGAAAGAATAAAAACATTGGTCCTAATATCGAGCAGAAAACCAAGTCTATACAACTATGTCATCGTGTATATGCCAAACAGACAATCCTCAACCAAAATAATGGGGAAACCAAGAAAAAAACAACAACTTAACACCAGACAAACGATAACACTACAACACAAACGTTTTCGGCTGAAAAATCAAGCCCTTTATATCAGTGACTACAATAAACCACCCAAAAACTAACCAAGCTGAATGGGGGGGGGGGGAGTTGGAGTGGTGTCAATCATTTAGAAACTGACCCACTGATAAGAAAACCCGCTGTAGCCCCCGAAACACACTCTCACAGCGACTCTAGCGACTGCCAGTCCCGTGGGCCCCTCCCCCTTAGGACTACGACACCAGCGCCGCCCATCCCCAAGCCTCCACCCCCGACCCGCAGTACACGGTGCACACTACACGCCCCCCGACAACTGGCAAGTGCTAAAACCAGACAGCAAATGCAAGAACATCAAAAAAAAGCACAGTCAAAAGGACAAAGGAACTACATGAAAGATAAATGGAAGTGTGCACAAAGAAATGTTATGTGCACAGATAAAAGACTATATTATGGTGTACTGAACCCCAAATGGATGGTAAAGAGTGACATTGTGAGTGACACATAAAGAAGGACTCATGGCAAAAATGAAAAAGGATAAAAACACCAATGCCACGAAAAAAGGGGGGATAAAACCCCACCTGGCCTGGAAATTGAACAAAGGAATAGAAAGTTGAGCTGATAAAGACGTGGCTAGGCTAAACAAGCACTGCTTGTAAAATTGAAAGCGTGGACATCTGCTAAATGATTATTTAATCACTTTTTTATATTAATTCCCTGAGGTGCAGTTGTTTGGAGGATCTGAATCCAATGTAATTCCAGTGATTTCCTAGCTCAGTGTCCAATGTGCTGGGCCGTCAATTTGCTATAATTTGTAATATCATTAAGCAGAATGGCCGTGAGATTAAATGCTTGTGCAAGTGGTCTATCCATATTGTGTCTTGTCGCACCATGTTCATAATCTTATTTTAAGCTCGCGCCTGGTCTCTCCAACATATTTGTTTATGACAAATCGGACAAGTGATCAGGTAAACCACATTGTAAGAATACAGTCAAATGAATGTTTGATAGGTAGTGTGTGTTTGTGTGTGCTAGTGAAAGTCTGACTCTGGATAGTATGTCTGACATGGACCGGCCATGCATGATTTGGGACAACAAGCAAGACACTTCACACAAGGATAAAAGCCCTTGGGACGATCTCTCACAGAGGGGAGATAGAATTGTACACAATAATCCTTTCAGGTTTTTGGTCTACTAAAAGATGTCATCTGGAAACTTCTTCTGGGATTGGCTTGTTTTTACATCTGTCTTAAGAATGTAATACAGGCATGTTTATACCGTGCAAAGATTTGGCCAATGTTTGTAAGATCTGGTGATATGTAGTGACCATGGGAATCCTACTAGGAGTAATACCAGAATAGTAGCCCTCGATTTCCCAGGGCAACAGTCATCCGTGGTTTTCCTTAGTAATAAGATAGTGTGTCAAATAAGCAAATATATGGCAAATTGGGGTCCCTGACCTGCCGTTTTCATTCACACTGAGGTAGATCTTGGCGTTCTGCATGACTAGGGTGCAAATCAGTAAAAAATCTAGTTCTCCAGGAGATACTTCAGCTGGCCACTACTGAACAAGCCATCGAGCGTGCGTCAGAAGAAACCACCAATTATACAATCATTTTTTGTTTAAGGGTAGTTGACCGACTGTGGTCCGATTTTAATATGTTGTTTTCACTGCCCGCATGGCAGCATATCATACAAAAAACAGTCAGATTACAAATTTGGAGTTCAATCTGTTCCAGTTTTTGGATAGTAGAAACAACTAGAATTTCGGGCGGTTCTTTGGCTTTTCACACCGCTCGCTATATCAAAAATAATGAGCTGTGAGCCCGCTCCAATACCTTTGCCTTGGCATATTACCCCTTTGCCCTCATCAACAATGAGGGATCCCCCTTGGTGCCACCCCCCCTATGCACAATTTGGGTTCCAAATTGAACTCGAACTTTCCAATGGGATCAATTTTAACATCTTTTAGAGCCTATTTTTCAACTTGAACTCACAATGACCTCTGACTGCCACGTGACCTTTGACCACATCAGCATATGAAGGATCCCATGGGGGGGTGATGCACCTATGACACAAGTTTGGTTTCCAATTGAACTCAACTTTTCAATTGAGGTCAATTTAAAAAATACAATTAAAAAAAAAACTATTTTCAACTTGACCTCACCTGGCCATTTTGGACCTTATCGACTATGAGGGATCCCTATGGTACATCTATGACACAAGTTTGTTTCCAAATGAACTTCACTTTTAATAGAGGTTTTAATTAAAAAAAAAAGAAGCTGATTTGGTCTTAATAAATCATTTCAGGTGAGGGCTTTTGTATAAACGCCTTACAACCTATGCAAAAATATCGATTTTGAAAAATCTTGAGAGGCCACTTTTTTTTTTTTTCAAATGTGCCATGTCTCTTTAAATTAAACACCTCAAATTTAATATCAGCAAATTTAGGAGCAAGACTATTGTCTGTTATAGCGGACCTGAGATTTAGTCAAACAATTTCCAGGCCATATGTCACGTACACAACAAGAAGCCTACTCATTTAAATCTGTAATTATTAACCGCTGGTGCTAAGTTTACATCTCACCTAGGGGATTTTGCAATTTTACTGTAGCAGTATGTAAAACAGAAAATACAAACTTATATCCTGGCCATAACCAAACATGACTTGATTATCAAATAGCAAACTACAGGTGGGCATCTACAAGGGGGGGGGGGGGGTTTTCCCGTGAACCCTTTCAACTCTATCAAACCAACTTCTTTTAAACTTCTTTGGAGCCCTAAACACATTTGGGATGTTAAAATTATCCCGGACCTCTGGGATATTCAGATGGTGACCACCAGAAATGGTAAAAATCAAGATTCAAATTAAATTTATTCAGCATATATTAAAATAAACATCAGTATCAATTGAAAACTGTGCTAAAATGAACAAGGTTGAGGTATATTATATGCTAGGACCAGTAATGGACAACCCTATAGGGGCTTATAGTTATTGCTGGCCCTGTAAACCATACAGTAAAATATACTCAATATTACAAACATGACACAAGTATGATGGTATAAACAAATTACATAGGTAAATATATATACAAAGTAAACAAAAAAATTGGCTAAAACAACAATAATCTAATGCTAACAAACACTTAACAGGGAATACAGGATACGTGAAATGATTTTGAGTTGAGGTTGAGTTGTTGGATTTGAATGGCCGCTTTCAGCTGCAAGGGCTATGTGCGCCAAAACATTACGTTAGTTGAAAGCTTGGTACTCTTTGCAAGAGACTTTTCCATGTGAATTCTCTACTCAGACGCTGGCATAAGGCTGTTGAAAACACCGAATGCATAACTTAAGCTGCTCGGGATTGGTTACACTGGAGCCAAAAGCAGATCTTTCAAACAACGGTGGTTTTCACACGTCAACTAGCAAACAATTCCCGTCATCATCATCATCCTGCCACTGACCATAGATTCGTTGATTCACTGTGATCGGATTCCGAGTCCACAAGAATAGCCATAAATCAACCTTGTTTCAGTATCAGTCTCTTCGAGAGGCGAGGTGGTCCATCTCCAATCCTTTGCCATCACCCTGGTAACGCAATCCAGATTTTTAAACGCCTGACTGGCACATTGTCCTGGTCATTCCTAGGATTTGTATGAAACAGCTGGATTTAGGCTTGGTGTTGAGCGGCTTTCTTCCGAGCCAACCAAGCGGCAAGCCTCCTTCTCTTATCACGTTTCTTTTCTTGTAGAAGGGGACTTCCTCCTTTCTTTTTTCTTCTTTCTTCTTCTTGTCCTTCACTGTACTCGCAGTTTCCGTACAAATTGCAGTGGGGGTTTCCAACTGCTCCTGCATAGGTAAAACTGGATCATGCGTCTTGGGTTTCCACACAAAATTCACAAATACTGCTACTGCCCATTGACATTTTCAATGTGAATATTGGTTCACTGGTAACGCTCAAGCTCCTGTAGAATACTAGAGAAGACGTGTCAAGTACGGGAAAATCATGGAAATATCCATAATTTTTCCGAGACCGGTAACCAATCCACGTCCTCACACAACAAAAACTCATTGAAGGAATCAGGAATAACGGGAATTTGGACAAGGACAGACTTTTCAACATTCCTGCGGAGGTATGGTAATGTCTCTCTGCATAATGCAGGAAGGCAAGAGGTAAGAGGTAGAGGTAGAACAAAAAAGTAAGGAGTAGAGATAGAAATGGAAATGAAAGAATAAAAGTCAGTAGAGAAAAAGGGGACCTGGGGAATATTTATTAAGAATGGTACTGGTTGATGAAATGTTTTTTTTTTTTTTTTCAGTTTGAGCTTTAAAAGTATTTTGTTTTTTGTTACTTGGGGGGTTTTGTGATGGTTCTGGAAGATCTATTCCAAAGTTTTGCGCCGTGATACTGGGAATAAAATGCTTTTCAGAGGGAAGATGTGGGAGGGGAAGATGAAGTTTTTCGGCTTGTCTGGTGTTATAGCTATGGATTGCCCGTTTTTGTGGTAAAGTAATTGCTGAGTTCGGAGGTAAACGTTTGTTGTGATAGTCAAACATGAAGAGCGCTGTTTGAAAGTTGGTTAAGGGTGCGCTAATTCAAGTGTTTTTCAGTGGTGAAATAATGGCAAAGTGTGCGTTATAGGGGGTGAGTTTGTGGTAGTGCGAATGGCCCATTTCTGTGTGATGTTTAGTTTGGTGAGTCGTGAATGATAGTTGGAGGCCCAGATGATATTACAGTAGCTAATGTATGGGAGAACTAGTGTCAGTGTTGTAAAGTGATTTAAGGTGTAGTCTGGAAGGTGGTGGTTAACTCTGTAGATTGTACCAATGGCGTGAGACGCTTGGTAGTGACAGAGTTTGTGTGTGTCATTCCATGTTAGTTTATCGTCGATTGTGATGCCAAGAAATTTGGTTGAGTGTACCTGGGAGATTGGTCTGGTTATCTAATTGTAATGTTTGATTGTGATTGGGTTGGGGTAGAGAAAAGCATGTAGATAGTTTTTGAAACATTGAGAGAAAGTTTGTTAGCCCGAAACCAGTCAGTGATTTTTGCGAGTTCGTGGTCATGTGTAAAAAGAGCATTAATGTTAGGGTTGAAAGAAAATGTTTGGTGTCATCTGCAAATAAGATAGTTTTAGTGTGTTAGAGATGTTGGTGATGTCATTCATGTACATGATGAAAAGTAGGGGTCCAAGAATGGAGCCTGGGGACGCCAACTGTGATAGGTTTGATGGATGATGCGGGTGGCGGTGTATGTTGACTGATTGTGAGCGGTTAGTTAGCTAACTCCTAAACCACTCCAAGGCTACTCCACGGAAACCGTAATGATAAGCTTGTGAAGAAGAATGTTGTGATTAATGGTGTCGAAAGCCTTCGAGAGATCCAGGACTACCCCATGGTGGGGAGTTTATTTTTAGTGCAAGGTTGAGGTTGGTTGTTAGTTCAAGGAGTCCATGTAAGTTGAGCGTTGGGCCTAAAACCGTATTGTTCATCGACAAGAATGTTGTGCTTGTGGAAGGAAAAGTAGAGAGACGTGGGTACTGATTTTTCCAAGTAGTTTTGAATAAGATGGAGAACAGAAATAGGCCTGTAATTTGCAATGTTATGGGCATCTTTGTTTTTGTAAATATGAATGATTTTGGATGGGAAAAAGTCCGGTGAGAAGTGATAGGTTAAATTGTGCCGAAGAGGCGATATGAGGTTATTTTCATATGAGGTGTAGCCATCCCAGGATCTATCTTGTCGGTACCGGCACTTTTACCAGGTTTTAGTAGGTGCGAGATTGTGCATTCATCTACAGTGATGGGTTCAGGAAATGAGGTGAAGTTTTTTTGGAAGTGTTTATTAAATGGGTTATTTCGAGGTTTGAATTTTGTTAGCAAGTTTGCCCAGGTTAGTGAAATGATCGTTGAATGCGGTAGCTATGTCACAGCGGGTCAGTTATCTGTTATTATTATGAGTAAATGGTCAGGTATCTTGTTTAGTCGATACCTTCCTGCCTAGATGTTGTTGAGGAAGGTCCAGGTTTTGGTAGATTCATTTTTAAGTTTCTGAATTGTTCTGTGTTGTGTTTTTTCTTGGCCAATAAGGTAATAGTGTTGAGTTAATTTGTTTTTGTATTGTTTGTATTTGTTTGGTTGCGGGTGTTTTTCTTCAGGTAGGTTTTATAGAGCTTTCGTGCTTGTGTTTGATTGACTTGGAAATTGCAGTTGTCATCCAGGGCGGCTTATGGTTACGATTTTTTATGGTCGTCTTTGAAAAGGGAAGATTCGTGTATGTTTGTATACGTTGTGATGAAGTTGCTGTACGCTAAGTTAGGGTCATTTTCTGGAGCATACAGTATGTCCCCGATTCAGTTGTTGGAGTCTACGGTTAAGTGTGCGAATGTTGTGATCGCTGTAGTCACGTTTAGTGATTGTTGTTTTTTTTAGCATGCTTATGCTTAAGAGATGTAATGAGGAATATTGGGAAGTGATCTGTGGTGTCTGTGACAATTATCCCTGGTGTGGAGTCGGTGTCAGTGCACTGTTAAAAAAGGTTCTAATTTACCATGACTTTACTCTTTTTAAAGTTACGGTACCCCAATTATTCAATAATCTTCAAGCGGTGATGACGTCTCGTGGACGCCTAAGGTCGAAATACCCCCTTTTCAAATACAAATATGAAGACCTTGTTCACAATGATCTAATTTTAAATATAATAAAACAGTTTTAATGATCTTAACTTGATTTTGGTTTCAACGAATTTGGTATGTCCAAAACAAAATTACATAAAATTACATTTTTAAGATTATTATACTTATAAAGAGTTCTAGTATCCTATGTTGAAGGCGTTGCAGTTCAACGATGATATTGGAACATTGTTGAATGGTCGAGCTCTGGATGCAAAAAATTTTGCCTAGACTCATCCGGCACTTCAAAAATTGCAAGGACTCGTCTGTTAAATATCGGATGCCGTGGTACAACGAGACTATCCATCTCGCTCGTCAACATCGGCGCAAAGCAGAACGGAAATGGCGAAAATCTTGTTCTGACGATGATTGTGAATTTTACCTGACTGCTAAAAACCACGTGAATGATCTAACAATCAAGGCCAAGGAATCATACTTCAAAGAGAAATTTACAAAATCAACTTGTAATACCAGAGATGGTTATCGAATTATTAATTCTTTGTTGAACAAAAAGTTCACCATCTTCCCTCTGTATGAATCTGCATGCGATCTGAGCAACAAATTTGCTAATTACTTCCTGACTAAAATAGTTAAAATCAGAGAGGACCTTGATGCTGAATTTGTCTTGCCAAACTCTCAATTTATGGATACTGCTATTGCTTCTGCTTCTCAACGTACCACACTCCGACCAACAACTGAGGATGAAGTGCTTAAGTTGGTTTCTAAATCACCCAGTAAATCTAACAGACTAGATCCTATTCCAACTTGGTTCCTGAAGGAAAATATATCTCAACTCCTGCCAGTTTTAACACGAATTATTAACTCTTCGCTATCATCTGGTATATTTCCAAGTGGTGCGCACTCAGCAATTATCAAACCTCTCTTGAAGAAGACAACGTTGGATAAAAAAATGTGTTAAAAAAACTATAGACCCGTGTCAAATATCACATTTCTTGGCAACTGATTGAGAAAATAGCATGTGCCAGACTAACAGAACACATGGATCATCATAATTTAGCAGATTCCCATCAATCTGCCTATAGAGCTGCTCACAGCACTGAGTCTGCCCTCATAAAAGTCAAAAATGACATTATGCTTTCAATTGATGGTAAGACAGCTGTGCTGCTCGTATTATTGGACTTTTCAGCTGCCTTTGATACGATTGATCATGAAATTCTTGTATCCCGGCTATCAAAGCGCATTGGTGTTTCAGGAACAGCTTTGGACTGGTTCCAGTCTTATCTTCAAGGCTTGACTAGCCGTGTGGACATAGCAGCGATCTTTTGAACCAATTAACTCTGCCCCTTTTGGTTTTGCCACAGGCTCTGAGTCGGGTCCCTTAGCTACAGTAATTTACACCATTACCAGTTGGAAATATTGCCCGTCACCATGGTGTCAGCTATCA
>JAMKCH010082422.1:0-11752 GCA_023653785.1 Ophioderma brevispina | reverse complement strand
AACGTGAGAATTTTCTAAATTGATTTACCCTTTCATATGACACCTTATTCATCACCAAGGGAGTTGTAGTCCTCCAGGAATTCTGAAAATGAAACTCAGTAGTTCTAGAAATTAAAACGCCAAAAAAAGGTGTTGTGCGAGCACCTGTCTTTGTTTTGATGACATACAGCAAAATAAAAAGTATCTAGGATAGTTGATATTTCTTCTTAAACATAAAAAAACAAACACCAATCTTAATTCATCAATTACTTGAGAAAGAAATGAAATAAAATGTGTTGTAGTTTTTAAAAAAATTGCCCCATTTTGGTCCATTTTCTATAATGCCAAAAATCAGTCCCTGTTACAAAGTCATGGGAATTTGAACATTGCATTATGTGACTCCTCCAAAACGCCTTTTGGAAAAAAAATTAATGTGGCACCCAATGTTTCTTTACCAAAATACCAACATTTCATGAATTTCAAAAAGATCGGGCACGAGTCAGAGTAGAGCCGATGATCAACCTTAACCTCACTGACTGTTTGCGAGTTGCTGTCAGAACCTAGGCATGATACGCAATCTTTAAACATTAGATATGAAACCTTAAAACCCCAATCCTAAAATAGGTTTGCGGAAACGGTAGGGTAGCCGACATTTATTATTAAAAGCTACGGGTCATTTCTTGGGGGAATGAATTGGCTAAAAGGACTACAGCACTTTTTTACATGGTTTTTACCGTTAAGGTTCGGCTACAATATGAATCGCGTCCCACCCAACCCCTGACCTTTAACCGGTCACAACATCTGAACTTGACCCGGGCAAGTGACCATTGACTTAGCCGGGCCACGGCCGGCAGCGGCAATGTCACAACCCGCTGAAAATTTTCAAGTCCGGGAAGACAAAGGAACGCGAAAATATACTCCCCACCCTCAGCATTCCCCTCCCCCAAGGGAAGCGGGAGTACAAAAAAAAGTTTATACAAAAGAAAAGAAAAACATTACTTACTTTGACTGAGACGCGAAACTGGAAATCCGGAATCCTAGCGGTCTTGGGTCCGTAGCTCGCTCAAATGGGCATCTGAACATCTATGAAAATGATTGCATTGTTATAATTTGAATACATTGGAATCCAAGCCGGGCAGGCCCAGCGACCGTTGTGTGTCCGGTGAACTTAGTGTGCTGCTAGCCCTGTGACCTTACACGGTCGCACCCATGGGACCTTACCCGGGCGGCAACTGGACCCTTGCATTGGCGGTTAACTAAGGGGGCGACCGACGATGTTAAGGGGCGCATGTGTTTTTCCGTAATGTTGGGCCTAATGCATGAATCGGTCCCAACACTAACCTTTACCAGGGTCGCAACCCCTGATTGTCCCAGCTAACTGACCCCTCACTTGACGGTAAATAAGGGGCGACCGCACGCATGTTAAGGCGCGTGCTGTTTTACCGTAATGTCGGGCCTACAGGTCATTTAATTAAACCTTTTGCAAATTGAGGGCTGTGTTGTTTTTAATTTGTTATGACAATGTAATTATTGTTTGGAATTGTGGGGCAAGGGAAATGGGTTCTCTTTACTTAATGTTTCAACATCTGTTTATCCAGACCATTCTGATAAGTTTATTGGTGTTGCTGGTAGCTTTCGGCTGCACTTCGTAGTAGCAGAGCTTCCAGGCTTGCAAGTCTTGTATGTAGCAGTAGTATAGTTTTGTATTTGGAAATGTTGGTTAAACCAACGCACCACGGCGCCGGGGAACCTATTTAATCTGGAGAGGATTAGGCCCCCCAGCCCATTCAGTCTTGACGGGGAGGTACAGGATCCAAATCCCGGTCGGATGAAGGCTTCCAGCGTGGTTTTATTGGCCAGGTTCCAACAGGTTCCAACAGTAGATGTAGGCTGGACTTGGGTGGGGGTTTGTGGTAGCCGCAGTGAAGCGATTGCGGGTGGACTGGAGAGGTAGCAGTTAGCTAGCTGAGAGAGAGATTGAAGTTATCAAGTCTTTGATGTTAGTTTACTGGTAAAGACAGCGGCCGGTCTCCAAAGGGTTAGGGCAGATCAGCGTAAAGTAAAAGTGTCCGGTCAGGCCAATAAAACAGATGGTGCTCTCTTAACTCAGCACAAACAAATCTGGGTAACATTTTAAGCGATTCTTACATGTAAAGAAGTCATTAGTCAGTGTTACAGTATCGCTCGGCACAACACTGTAGCGTCGGGACTTATCAATGTTAGAACTACAGCGTGCAATGGTGTTTCGGCACAACGCTGCGGGCACGTTCAATGTCATTGTCCGAGTAAGGTCAGAGGACAAAGTTAGCAAGGCAGGTTGCCCTATCATTCGGCACAACCTTCCCTTAGGCGTCCGTCATTCGTCATAATGCTTGCGCAACATGCTCGCTGTTTTGGACCGCGAGGTGGTTTGTCAATAAGGTTGCAAAAGATGAGCAAAGAGGAGGAAGCGGATGGTATACGGGAAAAAGCCATCAACCCGACAGATATGCACCCCGCACGTTTTGCAACACCGAACTTAGTCCGCTTCCCCTTTCCTGAGCAGTCGTTTTTCCGCGTGTCTGGCATCTCCCGACCGTGCCCGATGCCTCTTCCTCATATCAACCAGATACATGGCCCGGCCTATGGTTGAGGCATTGCCTTACTACAGGTCGACCAGGGGGAACTGGCCGCCGGGCGAAGAAACCGTGCAATGCGGCCGTCGGCCATTTGAGGATTAACCTCGACTGGCGATCAATTTTATCAGCAGCCGGGTTTGCCGCCACATTGTGGACACGATTGTAAAAAATCCAGGCATTGACCCGGCCGATATCGACCAAGAAGTAAGTAAAGCCACTCTTCCACAGTGCTTTCTCCAGGAGGAGTTGTATGCACGTAAACTGATCAGCTTTGTCAAACGCGTCCTGTACTTGTGGTATTCAACAATTACGGGCGGAGCGGCGATAATGTGCGACTCTTTCTTGAGCCTTGGTGAGCGAACGCGCCGGTGATTCTCCTCGGGATATTGCATCGCGGGTACACGTTTTGCGCCGTTGAAATAGTGGGCACACCTTGAGGTTTTCCCACAGCGTGAACGTGTGCGCCCACTTTTGTCGAACATAAAAACGTACCACGCGGGGGGTCTTTTCCAGTTCTTGGATGACATCGGTGCGGGGGTTTTTGCGGGCGGCTATCTTTTGAGAAGTCAGTAGGCTGTCCCCGTGATCTCTTTCACGGCCCCCGTAGATAGGTATCGCCGCTCCAACAGTTCCTGGGCTAATAGATAGGATCCGACAACTTGTAGCAGAAGTAAATTTGATGGTGCGAACTGTTTGTGGTGGACTCGATGTCACCTCGAGCCGCGGTTCCACGACTCCGCCGTGTGTTTTTGAAGGTGCATAGGCAGTAAAGTTGCACATGTATCCAGTGTCCCATCGCATAATGGCGTAATTCTGAACCTGGCTGGTAGGCTTGGTCGGCATTCGATGGTGTCGTCGCCAACCGTTATATGCCCCTTCTTGTACGGCACGATGCCTTCATCGAGAGATTGTTGCGGATTGCAGTTATATTTCTTCTGGCAATTCCGCTGAACAGTGTACCAGGCGGACTGGACTCTATCCGCGGAATTGCTTTCGGATTTGTAATTGAAACTTATGCTCTTTTTCTTCCTGTGTGTCTTTGCAATCCATCTCTTTGGGTCGGTCGGTAGTCGGATTTGCACAAGAGATGCTACCAGAGAGGACTTCAAAACGCGTTTTACCCATCGCATTGCCAAATCCTCGGGTTTCGTAAACCGGATTGGGGTGACCAATAATCCTTGGCGTTCGCCAGCGAATTAAGACCATCACCAGATGGATACCTAACCACGCGCGGATTTCGGGGGCCGATGTCATCTTTCTCACCCCTCTTTTCTTCTCAACCGGATTGTGGGCCAGTCGGAGATCTCCTGGAAGAGATTAAGATTAAGAGAGAACAAACTCCGCAAAATAGTCCAGGAGACGCGTCGTTGGTCAGGTGGGCAGTATTTCGTGGCGGTAGACTGTCTTGCTGCCGCTACTCTCCCCCATTTCCACCCGCGGCTTCTTTGGCTTATTTTTAGGCTTTTTCACTCCCCTTCTTCTTTCAACCACTGAGCAACAAGCTGTTCCTCAGTGGAGGACTCCGAACTTTCCGAAGTTGATATCATGTTTTCTATTGCTAGACTGATACAGATCGCTGGCGATCGTTCCTTTTATACCTAGCAGTTATTTACCGCAACCGAAGGTCATACACGTGCCCAGGCGTCGCGTTATCACGTGACGTATCACTGAGAAAAAGAAGGACAAAAGAACAAAAAAATTGACTTACTTTAGTGGGGACCTCGAACCTGGAAATCTGGCATCCTAGCGGGTTGGTTTTGTGTAGCGTCTGGTCTTCGGTCCATCGTCCTATCCCCTGAGCCATTGATATTACCTGAAAACTGATTGCATTTTTTATAATTTTATAAATTGGAATCAAAGTACCGGTCAGTGGGAACCCCGTCGGTCCACTTATGATGGAAACGGTCTTTTCACCGTCAAAAATTCTTCCAAAGTGACTATTCTTCGGTGAATGAAATTGGAAATTCGACTGGCGGGCCGGCATTCACTAAAAATCCAATTTTTAAGGTTTGACAAAAATCCACAGAGCGGTCGGACTTCCTTGATCTTTAGCCGGAAAAGGAAAAAAAATCGCGCTACATGCGTGTAACTGTCCGCTCCGGGACTTTTGAAAAAATAACTAAGTCCAGAGCGGACCCGCCTAAGGGTGTATTGACGCGGGAAGGAGAAAATTTGCCATAGACCAACAGCCATGGGAAGGGTGTTTTGAAAAAACTAAGTACAGAGCTGTCGGACCTTCCTTGATCTTTAGCCGGAAAGTCAGCGGCTGGCTGGATACATTTCCGTCGTAATGTAGCCTCGGAATTGTCACTCTTTAAAGCCCCACGCAGTGGCCCGACCATGGGGTAGAGTATACGTTTGGTCCCGAACCAGCGGCAGCCGCTGCAGGCCGGCTTTTGGGCCTCTGCGCATGCTGACATTTTTGTACACACTCATATGTAACCTACCGAAGTGTCCCTCTAGATCAAAATCAGATTTCGCTACGGCACCCGTACCACATTTTTAGCTATCTCCAGCGGAGAGCGATCTCGGTTTAAAATCATACTAGTGGGAAACCGGCCTTTGACCCCGTCTGCCGGCTACAAAAAATGTTTGGCGCAAAACACTCTAACCGCTCAGACCAAAACACGCCCGAGGCCGTCCGTGCAAAAACCGGATATACTCCCCTATAGTATACGATCTGGTCCCCGGCAGTTGGGCGCCCAAGTGGCACCTTAATTTATACCGAGTCATACCTGACCCACATCCGACCGGTGTGGGTCTGCGATGAGAAACCGGGCAGGCCCGGCAACTCTTTCCTACATATGATGTTTTTCCGTCAAAACCCTATTTTAAGTTGGGTTTTGCGGAGGAAAACCGGCAGGGGCCAAAATTTTTTTTAGAGATCAGGGTGATTCCGTGCGACAGAAGTGGTGACGACTACCGCACGATGCAAACCTTAGCCCGGCTCACGGCAGCGAACCTTTTCAAAAGAAGGACCACGGCACTTCCCGTGAACAAGGAAGCGTTCCGCTCGGTATTAGTTCATTTGTGAAAATTCAACTTTGCCGTGGCCCTGCCACGTAAACGTGGCAGGGGCCACGGCACCATTTTAACAGCGTTATTTTTTGACCAAAAGTTGCCGGTAATCTGCTCGTTAAAAACTAGAAATCACTAAGTCAACTTTTCAAGTGGCCGGGCCACGGCAGCAACATTTAGCCAGGCCCACAACGAAAATCACCTATTAGTGGGCGGAGGGAGACTACCCGTAAGGTCCGCAAGAAAATGTTGGCCCCCGGCGGTTCCCGGGAAATATGTAAGATAAGGTGTTGAAGGGTTCATATCTAATGTTTTTAGAGAGTACGGATAATGCCCAGTTTCTGACTGCAAACTCGCACAAGTCAGTTTGAGGTTAAGTACTGGACCTTCGCTATGAAGTTGCTCAGGATAGAAAACTGCCGCGACAAGAAGTATTACATAGGGGGTAGTGCCTTCCGCAGATTTCATGTATGTAAGAGTGTGTGAGTGTTGTAAGTCCAGAGTTTGCTTTCACGAAAAAAAAACTAAGTCCAGAGCGAAACGCCTCCTTGTTCAGCGGGAGTCTCCCTAGATCTTTGAATGAAAGCACCGTAGCGGGCCACCGCATGTTGACTTTTCAAAAATGATGAACTAAGTACAGAGGGTCAGCAAAAACTAAGTCCAGAGCGGGACCGCTTCCTTGGTCAAGCGGTTAAAATCGCTCTAGATTATTTAAACCAAATCTTGGGTTGTTGAAAAGTCACTAAGCGGGCCACGGCAGGGAAACTTTTTCAATTAGCGGACCACATTCATTGGTCAGTGAAAAATCCCCTACTATCTAAGCGAAGTTGAGGTTGAAATGTCAGTAAGTAGCCATTTCAAAAATGAACTAAGTCCAGAGCGAACAGCCTTCCTTAGTATTTACTGAAAGTGGCCGCTAGACTTAAGAGTGGTGGTGTGGGTGAAAGCTTTCGGCCTGTTACGGCTGGTTGGAATGGCGCGATGAAATCCAATGAAATGGAGGAGTTTGCCAAAATTTTGAAAGTGGGTAAAAGTGGGTTTTAGTGATGTTAGGATATACAGACCACCGGAGGGTGGGGTTCAACAGCGAGGGACAAAACGAAATTTCTCCCTTTAGTGCCGCACAAATTATCTAACACAGAAATTAGTTTTGTGTGAATACCATTTAGAGTAGTCAAGGTGTCACAATTTGGGTGACACGTTGGGTAGTCCATGAAAAAACAGGACTCATGATTCATATGACAGTTTTGAGAATCACTCCTATTTATTCAGTATTCACAAATTAAACAGTTCAATTTTTAAAAAAAAAATCTGTACGTAAAATATAATGCCATAATTAAAAATAATGTACATATTAACAAGGATATGATAATCTAAAATAATTATGAGAGTATGGGATATATGGAGGGAATACCATAGGTGAGTACAGGATAGCTCAAAAGCCTCAACAATGAGGCTATTCCATTGGGGGTCCTTACGGGGGACAGCACACAAAATGGAGGCACAGGGAGGCAGCGCACATAAATTGCAGAACAGAATAATAACAATTAGAATAATAATATTAAATATTAAAAAAAGACCCAGAAGAAAAAAAGTATTCAAAGATGAATATAAATATACACCATATGTACACATCGTAGACAATACACACATTCACTTACATACACACATAAACATATATGGCATATACACAACAATACACAAATTCACATACATAACAAGGCATACTGTTAACAAAATGTACACAGATATATTCAGATTTTAAAAAAAAAAAACACGCGCGCGCACGCGCGCACACACACACACACACACAACACACACACACACACATGCCAACGCACGCATGCACACCCCCAAACACACATGCACACACCCACTTACTTGTGTAAACACCAGCAAATGCGGACTTTGGGTTTATTATAACGTTTAGAACGCGGCATTTTATTTTTCCCCTATCCAACTGGGGACAGTCAGTAGTAGCATTTTGGCCGCCGTCGTAGCGGTCGCTATTTAGAAAGTAATATTCAGAGTGGACAGCGCAACCATGCACAGACTGCACTCCAACTTTGCACACCAACCGAGATTGCATGTATACCATTCAATCGCGGACCATCAAAGAGGTTTGGAAGAAATGGTGGAGATGAATGAACAGTGCATATCAGTACCGACCCGACCGAAACAGAAAACCACAATAATTCTAACGCGGACGTCCCCGTTTCCCGTGTGTCCGCGGTTAGAAAGTGTTTCCTCATAGTGTCCCCGTTTTGGCAGGTGCTGACAAACACCACACCACACAACACACCAATAGCAACAACCACACATTTACACAAGGCAAAAATTAAATTCCAAATATGAAAAAGAAGGAACGAGAGGAGGAAACACATCACGGTGCGTTCGTAAGCCTATACATGGTGTATGGCACCGTTGACATCCAAACGTTGGAAAATAGGTATAAGTGGATTTCGGAAAGGATCCTATTAGCCCCTCCCAAATGTTCAACTAATCTCTCCGTGCTGGGAAACTTTGTAAAATAAAACAGTACGTCAGGACATTTGAGAGTTTGAAAATATTTGCAGGTCATTGGGAAAAACCCATACTAAAAAAACACCCAAAACAACAAAGGACTATGGCTTTGTTTGGATCTTTCAAGATTTTAGGATGAAAATTTGAATATGCTCACGAAAATAAATAATTTTTGAAATAACATTTAATAAAAGAAAAAAATACAAAATTGGACAAAAATTAGCGTGTGGTCGAGTGCACTCGACATCCGCAGGGAGAGAGTTAAAAGCAACCAGCTGAGTTGGCTTGGCTTGCACGTGACGAGTGAAGGCGTGTTTTCCCGAAACACGAATTTATGTTGGACACCGACACAGTCTGCATTATTAGCATTTCAATTTGCCACGTCATCCAGAACAAATGTCTGAAAAGCAGCAAAGTCGAGATTAAAGGCTTCTTAGGTTTTTTTTTTTTTTTTTTTTTTTTAAGTTATAATCGTACCTTCTGATATGATTTTTCAAGTCAAAATTGAATCTTACTTTTTGAACAAACAAAATTTGGAGAAGAGAAAATCAATTTCACTGTTTGAATTCCCTATACCCAACACACAGTAAAGGCCATTATTTTCACGCTCTCTGGTCAAATTTATATCGACGTGCCCACGGGTTCCCAAATTTCACACCGATATTATCGGGTGGTACAATAAAAAAGGTAAAAACAAAGTTTTAGGTGTTTTTAAGCCCCAAATTACTCTTCAGCTGACCTTACAAAGATCAGCGACTAGTAAAATATTTTTTTTTTATTTAACATATGAACTCTAAAACAACTCAAATGAGTTTTTTTTTTTTTTTTTTTTTTACTTGTGGGAATAACCCAAATGGCAGTAAGTAAGAAATATCTGGATAATTTCTGTAAAAAAAACATAAAAGACATAAGCACACACTAAAGCACACCAAACTACTGGTTAACACCAGCAAATGCGGACTTTGAGTTTATACCGGTTAGAACGCGGACATTTTATTTTTCCTATCCAACTGGGGACATCAGTAGTTAGGCAGTTTTGGCCTAGCGGTCGCATTTAGAAGTATTATAATTAGAGTTGACAATCAACATTGCACACGAGCACCCCAACTTGCACACCAACCGGAATGGATACCATCAAATCGCGGACATCAAAGATGGTGGAAGAATATGAACAGTTGCATTTAATCAGTACCGACCCGAAACAGACAACCACCAATATTCTAACGAGCGACGTCCCCGTTTCCTGTGTGTCCGCGGTTTTTAGAAGGTGTTCCTAATTGTGTGTCCCCGGTTTGCAGATGTGCTTACAAACAACCCACACAACACACACCAACACATAGCAACAAAACACACATTAACAAGCAAAAAAAATTCCAAATTGAAAACGAAAGGAAAGAGAGGAAACAATACCCACCGGTGCGCATCGTAGGCCGATAAATGGTGTAATATGGCACGTTTGACACCCACACGTGTGAAACTAGGTGGTTAATAAAGTGGATTCGGAAGATCCATTAGGCCCTACCAAAATGTTCAACTAACTCTCTCCGTCTGGGAAACTGTGTATAAATTATAACACATACGTCAGAGACATTTGAGACCAGTTGCAAAATATTTGCAGGTCCTTTGCGGAAACCATCTAAAAAAACACCCAAAAAACAAAGACTATGGATTGGTTTGGACTCTTCAATGCATTTTAGGCTGCTGATTTGAATTGATCCGAAAATAAATAATTTTGAAATGTTTTGTTTGAACCCAAAAAATACAAAATGACAAAAATTTATGCGTCGTTGTCAGAGTGCATCGAAATCAAGCAGGGCGAGAGTTAAAAGCAACCAGCGAGTGGCTGCAGTGACGAGTGAAGGCGCTTGTTTCCCGACCGACTTTCTGTGGCACCGCCCACCGTCTGCAAATTAGCAATTTCATTTCCACGCACCAGAAACAAAAAGTCTCAAAGCAGAAAGTCGAGATTAAAGGCTTAGGCTTTTTTTTTTTTTAAGTTATAAATCGTTACCTTTGATATATTTTTCAAGTCAAAAATTGAAATTCCTTACTTTTTGGACAAACAAAATTTTGGAGAGAAAAATCAATTTCAGGTGTGAATTCCCTATACCAACACACAGTAAAGGTATTTTCAACGTCTCTGGCTACCATATCGGAGTGCCCCACGGGTTCCAAATTCAACCAGATATTTATTCGGGTAGTGTTACAATAAAAATAGGGTAGGTAAACAAAAGGTTAGGTGTTTTTAGCCCAAATGCCCTCTCAGCTGACTTACAAAGATAGTCCGACTAGTAAAAAATATTTTTTTTTTTTTCTTTTCACAAATGAACGAAAAAACACTCAAAATGAGTTTTTTTTTTTTTTTTACTTTTGGCCTAACCCACATGTTTTCCAGTAAGAAATATCTGGCGTAATTTTGTTAAAAAAAACAAATAAAAACATAAGAACACCACTCAGCACCCAACACACCACACACACACCAATAGCAACAAACACACATTTTACAAAGCAAAAAAATAAAATTCCAAATATGAAAGAAGGAAGAGAGGGGAAAAACAGTACACGCGTGCGCTCGTGGGCTAACATGGTGTATGGCCCGTTTGCCACCCACACGTTGATGAAAACTAGGTAAAGTGGATTTCGAAAGATCCTATAGCGCCTCCAAATGTTCAACTAACTCTCTCCGTGCTGGAAAACTGTGTATAAGTTATAACAATACGTCATAGACATTTGAGACAGTTTCAAAAATATTTGCAGGTCATTTGGTAAACCATCTAAAAAAACACCCAAAAAACAAAGCTTCTGGCTTGTTTGGACTCATGTCAATGCATTTTAGGCTGAATTTGAATTTCACAAGTGGCATAAATAATTTTGGTGTACGCGTTGTTTTGGGAACCAAAAAATCAAAAATTGACAAATATGCGTGTGTCGAGTGTCACTCGACATCCGCCAAGGTAAGAGTTCAAAGCAACCAGCTGAGTTGGCTTGCTAGTGATGAGTGAAGGCGCTGTTTTCCCGAACGACTTTCTGTTGCCACCGACCACAGTCTGGCAAAATTAGCAATTCCAATTTCCCACGTCATCCAAACAAAATGTCTCAAGCAGCAAAGTCAAGATAAGGCTTAGGTTTTTTTTTTGTTTTTTTTTTAATTAAATCGTACCTTCTGATATTATTTTTCAAGTCAAATTGAAATTCTTACTTTTTGTCAACAAAATTTTGAGAAAAATCAATTTCATGTTTGAATTCCCTAACCAACACACATTAAAGGTACTTTTCAACGCTCTCTGGCTACCATTTCGGAGTGCCCACGGGTTCTAATTTCACATCAGATGATTATCGGGTCGTGTCCAATAAAAATAGGTAACAAAAGTTTTAAGGTGTTTTTAGCCCCAATTACCTCTCAGCTGACCTACAGATCATTCCTGACTAGTAAAATATTTTTTTTTTCTTTTCACAAAATGAACTAAAAACAACTTCAATGATTTTTTTTTTTTTTTTTTACTTTTGGCACACCCGAAACTATTCAGTAAGAAATATGTGGATTAATTTCCCTGTAAAACAACATAAAGCGCCACCACCTCACCATCACCACACCCACACACACACACACTAGC
>JAMKCH010082421.1:0-44777 GCA_023653785.1 Ophioderma brevispina | reverse complement strand
TATGATTTTCGGTAAAATACCAATGAAAATTGTTGATTTTTCTGATTTTCGGCAAAAGTTGCTATTGAAAAATGGGATGGATGATTTTGTGAAGATTACTATGAAAATGGTGCGAATTTCAAAGCCAACTATAGAAATGAGGTCGCATCGGAACCCAACTATATAAATGGGTTCATATTTTTGTACCAATTTGTCACGATAAACATTGGGTCATTTTTTTACTGGCGGACGCACACCTGATACCCAATTTTGGGGTAGAGTACCCACCCCGAGCCACGGTGGCTGTTGATAGTAAGTTTTCTTATATACGTGAGATTCATGCTGTTCTCTCAAGTTAATCATTGTGTCATTGCTATAAAATGTCTTCAGGTCTGTTGATGGTTTGGGGCTCTTAACCAAGAAATTCCGCCATGTATTGGACTTTCTGTTACCTGGGACACGATTTGGTCAAAATTCTTGATCAGAGAAGAATTTCTTGTTTGCAGGTGGTAGCGTTTGGGGCTGCAGTTAGTAAAGTCTCCCCGCGCCATGCAGATATACGGTAGAGTGGTCATACCGACCTTTTCACTCCTGAGTTGCGAACAAAGCAAGGACCTCGTTGAGCCAAGATTTTCCAATAACTGTGTTGTGGTATAAGGGACGCCCAAAGAAATCTGTGTCACCTGATGATGGCATTATGGAGTAGGTTTGAAACAGTGAACCTAAAAAACGCTATCCAAGGTTATAGATTTTGCTGTGTAGTTATTGGTTCCCGACAGCTAATTAACATAGAAGCCGAACGGTTTTGCTGATGAATGATGACAAAAAGTTCTCTAATTCCACTGGGACATTTTGTTTGACGTTGTCACATCCAACAAAAACAAAATTTGGTTGCTTTGTTCTTGTTCTTCCTCTTCTTCATTCTTGATCCTGTCCTCTTCTGTAGGTATCAAAAATAACATGGATCTCACCACAATTATGCCCCAGTTTGTTGACCATTAGTCAAGAAAATGTCTTGGAATGTCTTTGTGGGTTTGTGGGAGGTTCTGCGTCCTCTTTATCGATTAGTGTTGTGGTTACAACCCTCACAAGTAATAACCATTATTGTAACCAAGAAAATGCAGAATCGGTGTGATCTTGTGCTGGGAGTAGGTAAACAGTTTTCCATTGAATATATACCCAATAATCAGAGCTTTGAGTGGTAACTTCCACATTACAAAGGCACACAAACTTTATACCTTGGAATATCACAACAAGCAGGGTAGTGTATCACATGGTGTTGAACTTTTCCTTCCCTTCGCTTAACTGCATGGTGTAGAAGAAAGCTGATGAAGGATGATTAAGTATTCCCATATGCAAGACATTGTAAGCAACGTTCAGAACCTACATCACAACGCTTATATCAGGGGACGCGGATTTGTCTATTGTGGCTGTTATGACTAGTAGTAATTTGAGAGATCTTGGCCTCAAAGAGCCGTTTTTTTTGCAACTCAGGAGTGAAAAAGGTTCAATAATATCACTACACGGTATCTTCATGCCGCAAGGAGATGAGCTTACAAGTGTCTTCCCGAACTCCATATGATGCGTGAGTATGACGCAACTACAATGATAGTCCCTAAACTTGCAGCCCTGAGCGCTGTCCACAAATAAAAAATCTTCTATAACAAGAATTTTGACAGTCCAAAGCACACGAAAGCGCAATACAGATGGTGGATACACTCTTATCAAGTGCCTTCAAATATCCACAGACCTGGAAAGACTTTGTCGACCTGCGTTGTACTGCCTTTATAAGGAATGGACCTCAACGTGAACTGAGGAGAGTGTACCTCATAAAGTTAGGAAAAAATATCCTGCGCGGCTAACTACCAACACCAAGCCCCATTTAGAGACGCATTCTTAATTATGAATTCCCTAGTTGCTAGTCCTTGAGGTTATGCTGGGTCATTCACGATGAATAGGCTAGTATGACTACTGGATGTTCCCCCGGAATGGGTCAATCTTTGTTGGCCTTTTTCAATTCTGGGGGGGTTTGGGGAAGATACTTGTTACACTTGGGGGTTGCTGTGACTATAAGAAGCTTACTCCCCCGCGGGAGGCTCGGTCTAGAGATGTTGAATCGGAGTGGGCTTATGTCGGCCCTCGCAGGATTCTCCTCTTTTTCCGCTCCTCGCACTCTTGCCCTTGGGGCGCAAGTGAGTGGTATATGGTGGGCTGGCTGCAAGTAACAGTTGATGAATCAAGTCTTCCTGTCCTTACGCTGATGCGGGTTTTCTCGCAGAGTATGTGGCGTCGAGGGTCTGAGGATTTGGGCTCTTCAGCCCTCCTTAGTCTCCGCTCACCGGGGAGGCCCCTTCTCTCGGCCCATCATGGGCCCAGAGGGTGGCGATTGGGTATAATGGCTCGAGCTTGCTCTGAAGCCTTGTAGACCCTCATACTGGGGAGTAAACCTCTCAATACGAGCCGTGTGTGGTGCACGGGGGGGTGCTGGTTTTGTGTGTCCCCTAGGTACGTCGCTTATCTGGCCATTTTTTTTGCAGGAGCCACCTTTCAGGGGGCTCAGCAATTATTCTCTTAGTAAGTGGTGTGCTTAGGTTTAATGTATTATTGGATGTGCCTGCGCTGCTCTTACTACTCTGAATTGCTTGCAATTCATAATTCATATCATTCGATCACGCAATCAAGGTGTGACGTTTTGCATCCTGCACCGCCTCATAGTAAAACAAAAAAAAAACCAAAAAAAGTACATGTGCTAATCTGGCCCGATTAATGCAATTTGTTTACATTCAACATCGGATTGAAGGTAAGCAGATTCCTGTATTGCGTCATGTAAGAACAGTGGTGTTCTAAGACTCGTAGGAAGTGCTTGCTTACCTTCTCGATTTGATTCCGGCGTCCGCCCCTGCAGGATGTTTATCTTGTCGAGGGTAAGACGAAAAGAGGAGAGGCTTGGGGTATGGACGTCACTTGGGGGTGTCGCTACAGGGTGATCGAAAGGAATATAATTATGTGGGAATTATTATTTAATGGGAGGTTTTTTTTTTTTAGTGTTTTTGTTTTTTTTTTTTCCTGACATCTGCCTAAAGACAATGCAATTTGTTACAGTCAACATCGGAGAAGGTAAGCAAACATTCCTTACGAGTCATTAGACCAACGTTTTTTTTTTTTTTGTTTTCTTACATTCATTGCTACTCATAGAAATAGGTCCATTTTTCAATTCTTGGTCGAAATTAATATGAAAATGGTCAATTTTTATGATTTTCGGTAAATCACAATGAAAATTGTTGATTTTCTGATTTCGGAAAAGTTGCTATGTAAATGGGTGATTTTGCTAAGTTACTATGAAAATGTGCGAAATTTCAAAACCAACTATAGAAATGGGTCGAAATTTCGGAACCAATATATAATGGGTCATATATTGTACAATTTGGTCACTATAAACATGGGCTCGATTTTTTTAAATGGCGGGACGCACACACTGGACCAATTTTGGGTAGGAGTACCCACCCCGACACATTTCCTGTTGGTAGTAATGTTTTCTATATACGGTGAGATTCATGCTGTTCTCTCAAAGTCACCTGTGGTCATTGCTATTAAAATGTCTTCCAGGTTCTGTTGATGGTTTTGGGGCTCTTAACCCAGAATTTCCGCGATGTATTGTACCTTTCGGTTACCAAGGACACGATGTCAAAATTCTTATCAGAGAAGAATTTTCTTGTTTGCAAGTAGCGTTTAGGGCTGCAAGTTAGTAGTCTCCCCGCGTCCAGGCAGATTACGGTAGAAAAGTTGGTCATACCGATCTTTTCACTCCTGGTTGCGGAACAAGCCCAGGGACCTCGTTGAGGCCAAGATTTGTCCAATTAACTGTGTTGTGGTATAAAGGAGACGCACAAAGACATCTGTGTCAATGATGATGGCATTAGGATGTAGGTCGTTAATCAGGTGACCTAAAACGATACCAAAGGTTATAGAGTTTTGCTTTGGTTATTGTTCCGAGCTACTTAACATAGAATGCCCGAAGCGGCCTTTGCTGATGCATGATGACAAAAAGTTCTCTATTCCATGGACATTTTTGTTGACGCATGTAACATCAAAAAACAAACATTTGTTTGGATTTGTTTATTGTTCTTTATTTTTTTTATCTTTCTTCATCTTGATCCTGTCCTCTCTGTATGTACAAAAATAACATGGATCCACCACAATTATTGCCAGTTTTGTTGACCATATGTCAGAAAAGGTCTTGGCATGTCTTTGGTTTTGTGGGAGGTTTCTGGTCTAATTCTCGATTAGTGGTTACAACCTCACAAGCTCAAGTAACCATTATGTTAACCAAGAAGAATGGCAGAAGCGGTGATCTTGTGCTGGAGTAGCCCCTCAACAGTTTTCCATTGGCATGTATACCCAATAAATTCAGAGCTTTGAGTGGCTCACTTCCAATTACAAGGCAACAAACTTCTATCCTTGGAATATCACAACAAGCAGGGAGGGTATCACCTGTGTGCACTTTTCCATTCCCTTGCTTAACTGCATGGTGTAGAAAGCTGATGACAGGATGATAATTATTCCCATATGACAAGACATTTTAAGTCAACGTTCAGAAACGACATCCACAACGCTTATATCAGGGGACGCGGATGTCTTTGTGTGCCTGTTATACTAGTACTACTAATTGGAGAGATCTTGGCCTCAAAGAGCCGTTTTTTTTGACAACTCGGAGTTGAAAAAGGTCAATATTATCCCACTACACGGTATCTTCATGCCGCAAGGAGATGAGCTTACAAAGGGTCTCCGACACTCCATAGCTGCGTGGTAAACGGCACTACCACGGTATTCCACAACTTGCAG
Source organism: Ophioderma brevispina (assembly GCA_023653785.1). Lineage (NCBI taxonomy): Eukaryota > Metazoa > Echinodermata > Ophiuroidea > Amphilepidida > Ophiodermatidae > Ophioderma > Ophioderma brevispina. The sequence continues at coordinate 39,956 of JAMKCH010082421.1, read as the reverse complement.
CCTGAGCGTGCCACAAACTAAAAAATCTTCTCTAATCAAGAATTTGGACAGTCACAGCAGACGAAAGCGCAACAGATGGTGGTCCACTCTTGACAAGTGCGTCAACTATCCACAGACCCTGAAGACATTGCGACCTGCGTTTTACTGATTATAAGGAAGGACCTCAAGGTGAATTGAGAGAGTGTACTCTAATTAAATGTTTTTAGGAAAACATATCCTGCGCGGCTACTACCAACACCAAGCACCATTTAGAGACGCATTTGTAATTATGAATTCCTAGTTGCTAGTCCTTGAGGTGATGATCTCCCCCCCAAAAACACACAAGGCGCCAATCCCTACACATTGTGGCATGTGCTCGCAAGAAGTGTGTGCTTGCAGGATTGCTATATGATCCCGTATTGCAATTGCACCTGGACTCAGTTACGTTATGAGGCTAGTCACGTAATGTATGCACATAAAAGGATAACCCAACAGTTATAAATTATTATTTACGTATTGCAGTGAGTTGGATCGAATTTATTATAGTCCTGCATTTTTTATTCGTGTCAGTTCATCATATTGGTCGAGGGTATGATTTTACTTGGAGAAGATGTGTTGATACTGGAAATTCAAAAAACCGAATGATATAGTGGAGTAGATACATTATTAGCGAAATGTTTCCTTTATTGCATATAAAAGCTCCAAATTTGGTAGAATTGAGTTAAAGATTAATTACAATTTCATGATCCTTTTAAGTTAAATCATTTTTAAAATTCAATGTTTTTATTTTTTTTATTTTTTTTATCTTTTTTCCTTTTTTGAGAATTTTCTAAATTAAATGACCTTAAATGATTTGTGCCCTGTATGTATATCTGGTGGTTTTGGCCACTTTCTTACGTCAATCTAACCGCCTCACTTACTCTTGAAGAGGGTGTGGCGATTAATAAGTCACGCTCTCCTATTTGTACCCATACACTACATGCCATACACACATGTTTCTTATTTCATGCAATAGTTTACTGGTTCACATCAACATCAATGAACGGATTAAATTCTTATGAATGGCATCGATCTTCAGGTGAAGCCATGCAAGAACGTTGGCCTCAATCCCACCACAATAAGTTTTATTGATTTCCTGGACAAACACGCACCTCCAACAACTAATAGAATCGTCGAAAACTTTTAATGAACTGACACGAATAAAATCACACTATAATGCGAATAAAACAATTCGTCCCTTGGCCCTGGGCGCATGCCGCCATTAGAACATGAGATAGCTACAGCTAGCTACACACTATACTAAAAGCAATAGGAACATTTTTTTTTGTAGAATATGAATCTATGCTACCATGACAATTTATTTGCACAATGTAGTTTTTCTGAAATCATGACTATGTAAATGAAACATAATAAAGACAATAATTTAACGCGCCTGAAATAAAAATCAATCGACGGAAAGTCAAGTTGTGAATGTTTGTACTTTAAAATTAGGGAGGTCTTTTGGAGAGTTAAATGTGGTGAGTTGATTACTACTTCAAAAGTCAACGTATTTGAAGAATTCAATTTCCAAACCGCTGTTGATGTAGCGTTTGTATTGATTAGTGTAATTTTTTTGTACTTGAAGTGGGATTCATTTCTGGTGATTATTAGAAGAGTTACGTTCAGAAAAGTGTGAGGTGGTGTGTTATGACTGGTGTTAATGTTTACATTTGAATTTGCTTTCTCTTGTTTTTTTTGGCAGGTTATTCGAGAGTTAAAATATGGCGAGTTACCACAGAGTATCAGAAATTATTGCTTTTCCCAACATTTCAATACATGAAAATAGTATGTTCATCAAATTCTTTATGTACTTTGAAGGTGACAACTCACCTACCATCTATACCCCTATAACTACCCCCCTATACTTGACAAGTACAACTTTTTTTATTTCTTTAATAACACACCAAACCAGAATGCTTACCAAACACAACTCTTGGAAACTAATCTAAACACTCACCAATTTAAAACTCTACAAAAACCCTCAATTTGTAGGAATTCAAACCATCCCCAAAACATAAAACGCCACATCCAAACTGCCATATATAACTCTGCAAAATGAGACTCGCCATATTTGACCTCTCTTAATGACTACCCCCGCTTTACAGTACAAAATTCCCAAACTCGCCAGTATTAAATACAACGATCAACTGTTGCCAATCATTATTATTAACTATTCCATCTCCCTTGTGTGTGAATCTCACATATTTTGAACACTCCAAATATCCAGGCTACCCAGAGCAGACTCCCCCTGTGGGGAAATTGCCCCTCTTGACCCCCCCTGAAAAACTAGTCATTTCAAGGCATACACTATACTAACAAAATTTTAATATATGCTGCCCCCCTGGAAATATATATGCTCCCCTATGCCCGCATGAAAAAAAAAAATGATTACGCATTCACCACAGCAAATATCACTCCCATTGCCATGTCGCGCATGCAATGATGGCAGCCACAGTAGTGAAAATGACGAAGTATAAATTTATTCGTATTATTTTTATTCCTTCTTCTCATGTTAATAGAGATAGCGGTGTAATGCCAAGTTCTATGTTTTTCACCTTTCAGTATCCATAGCGGGATGCCATTTCGAATTTGAAGCATTATAAATATGAAATGTCCGATGTGGTCATTGAGCTAGTTACTTGTTTGACACAATGGATTTGATATATAGTGAATACGACCCAATACATTGCTAACTTTGTAGATTTCAATGTTTTGGCAGCCATTTTGGCCACCATCTTGGATTTGAAAATGTTACCATATTGAACTACCATTTTTAAATGAGCTGTGTATTGCTTTTATCTGAACATTCAATTGTATTGAAAAAAAAAATCACTGTTTTTATTCAAAGGGGCCTTTTGATTTTTGCCACCATTTTTGAATTTGGCGAAAATCAGGAATTTCGTCCAGGATATCAATTATGGCACATATCCCATGTTGTTCTAGGGATAACCCCAACTGTTATAAATGATATGTGCCATTATGTAGTTAGTTGTACAGTAATTTCTAGATGATAGCGGTATATTGGCAATTTCTATGGCGTTTTGCTTTTCAGTAGCCTTAATCGAGCACCATTTTGAATTTGAAGCATTATTACAAATATTAAATGTCAGATATAACTTTATGTAGCCATTGAGATGTTATGACACACTGGACATGATGGATTTGATTTATCTCAAATACGAGTCAATATATTGCCAATTTTGTAGATTTCAATGTTTTGGGCAGCTATATTGGCCGCCATCTCGGATTTGAAACATGTTAACAATATTAAAATACCATTTTTAATGGTTCAATTTGTAAGGACAGCGATTTTTAAAATAATTTTCACAATCCTTGGCTTTCAGACTGGAAATTACCCCCTTATTGACCTTTGACTCCTTATTCCTGAACACGCCCTATACAGGCGCGGATCCAAGGAGGGGGCGGAGGGGGCGTGTGCGCCCCCGGTAATTCTGCAAAATCAGCCCATTTTGGACAAGTTTCAGCCCCCCCGGTAATTTTGACGTTTTTCAAATCCTGGATCCGCCCCTGCTATATGATGCATGGGTCAGTGGTTTGTCTAAAAGAGTCATATCATCATAATCCTGTAGAAGATATTTTTGCCAATTAAATGACATATTTGACCCCTGTGGCGAGGTCAAAGGTCAGATGGGTCTAAGTCATGTGACAGGTGATGGCTCACACAGTGGTCATTTGGTGCGAATGTGGTTGCTATTGGTCAAGCCATTGCTGATGTAGAAGCAGATTGACAGAAAGAAACAGAATGCGAGCAAAACAGAACAGTCGATTTGCAATCGACTGTGTAAAGAAGAAAGATCCCATCAGAAACAGAACAAGACAGCCTGAAGCCCGTCTTGTAAAAAAGCATGATTAGTTCATGAAGTGTAATAATACAGCCAAGGAAAAAGGAAACAAATACCAACACCCGGATTGTCTTTAGTATAAATTTAATGGCACACAAATATTACTTTACACCCTTACAACCATACTTTATATACACAGGGTCATAGTTTTGGACGGAAATATACATACTATTCACCTTTCTATAAAGAAATATTTTACATATATATTTCATTCATCAAACTTGATTAAAAGGCAATCAATGAAATCAGTCATAGGGCTTAAAATGAGTTAATTCATATCCTTAATTTACAACATGATACTGGAAAACTACAATCTGCATAATGTTTAAAACTGTTGCTCGTCATTGTAATCCTAATAAAATTACGCATGCACTTGTGGAAGTTGAGAATGAATTAAAATGTAAAACACAGGTTGGTTCTCAGGGGTTTGTTGGGTACCCACGCACATTCCAGGGGTTCTAAAAGTGACCCCTAACAGGACCAATTTTCCATAAAAATACCCACGGACCAGTTTTCGATGAATATATGCCCATTTTCAGTGAAAATATGCCCATTTTCAGTGAGACCCGTTTTATAAGAAAAATTACACTTGCTATTGTAAGAAAAATTCCAAACTCCGAGTTATTTGCCGACATGTTTATGTTAATTTTCGTACTTGTATCTTAACCGATTTTAGTGGGACTAAAACTTCCTTATTGTAAATTTGATACCCCTAGTAGTCGTCCCGCATTTACAGCTAGCCCACCTTTTTTAACGAGCATGGGTACTCGACCAAAATCCAATTACTCCCCACCCTCAAGATGTAAAATTATTATTTGTGAAGCAAATGAAGTAAAATTAATCAATTCGATGTGGAAAACCATGAATACTGATATGTTCCTTAAAACAAACTGCTGGGTCATAAGATCATCTTCCCCTGTCTCAATTGTTAGCTCTTATCCTTTGCCAGTTTCGTCCCACCGAACATTTCACTTGTATATTTTGCAAGAATGTTGGTGAATATAGGCTATGCTATTTTTGAACAGTAAAACATGCATTTCTACAACTTGCAAACTCCTGTGAAAGAAAAATTATTTGAATTGGACAAGGTTTGTGAATAACCAATGGAGGACCAGGATGATTTTTTTTTTATGGGGAATGAGGAAGGGGGTAATAAATTTTTTTGGGGGGGGGCAAGGTGAAGTAAAATTTTCAGGCAAAAATGGGTACATTTGCAAAAAATTGCACATTAATGGTCAAATACACAAAAATGTGACATTAAATATGCTTTTTGCGTGTGTGAATTTGCTATTTCAACTGTAATTTGACAGTTATCCATCACTTTTGACAAGGTGGGAGGTTCAAATTTTAGTTAGGAGAGGAAATGGGGCGCTAATGAAAAATGGGGAGCAAATTCCCCTTGTGGTGCCTCCACTGGTGAATATTACACCGATGAGTGAGCAATAACTATATAATTAATATGTCCCTGAAGACAAGAAATTACAAATTCATTACCTCAAACAGGAATCAAACCCGGGACCACCCGCCCACATGCCAAGTGTTTTTACTGTCTTAGCTGACGTGATGGTATTTGAACTATCTATAGGTCTAAGATTCAAACTGTATGATCCATAGGAAACTTGCCAATTTCCATCCACATACAGAGTGAGCAAAAAAAGTACAACCAAATTGAGCGATTTTTCATGGAAAACCCTCTGTGCTATAACTATTTTTCTTCCTGTAGTATAGTCACTGTTTTGTTAACTCTTACAGAAAAATGATGGCTTTAAAATAGATTCACACATTCAATTATGTATATAAACTAGAAGTGGGTTCATTTATGTTCAGATACTTTGAAAACTTGTTGCCAAATTCATTCAATGATTTTTTCACCATGAGATCTGATATCAGGAAAAGTCATAAATTGAGACCATGTACACCTCTGCAGAATGTGTTTTAGTGATGCCTATCCCCCTCCCCAAATGAAAATGTATGGTTACATCACTGGGTAAGACTAATTGATACCAGATAATAAAATAATATTTAATGAAATCAATTTTTGCACTTGAAGCAACATTCTTTCAACTTGATTGATTTCCATATGTAGTAAAACTTCTAAAACACATGTATAGGCCTATAAAACATATTAAAGCAATAATGGCGCATTTTTGAAGAGCGCCCCCAATTTTCAAAAATTGATATTTTGGCACAGTTACGTTGGTGATTGTCTAGGAAACTATACCTGTGAACGAGAATGCTAAAAAATGCGTATTTATCATAAATTAAGCGATTTTGTAATTAGAATTTGGATCCCAGATTGGACTTAACGGCAGAGCTGGAAATGCTACGTTTATGTCCGTCCATGATGAAATATTGCCACCTCGAGAAAATAACCTCTAACTTGATTTGCCTGAACCAATAAAACAACTGGATGAGCGTAGACACGTACATGGCGCTATTTTTCGGCTATTTCACATTGGAAGGCCGTTTCCAGCAGCCGTTGAATAATTATTCTAATTACAAAATTCTTTCGTTTGTGAGACACAGACATTTTCGAGCTTAACCATTCACAGGTATGGTTTACTAGCCAGTTACCAATGCAACCGTGTAAAAATCTCAAATTTTTGAAAAAAATTGGGGGCGCTCTTCAAAAAAATATGCTAATATTGCTTTAACAGGGCAAGTTAGAGCATTAATATGGTCCATCGTGTTAATTGAATTGAATCTTAAATAATCTACATTATCATTCAACACATGTCCTGCTTAGCATTTCAATAGCGTTCCAATTAAAAAAATCAACTATTTTGAAGCCCTCACACTGTGCAGTGTACGGTCATTGGCCAATTTGTTCGGGGATACCTTCACAAAAATAACTAGCCTTTGAATGTCTTGATTATTTCAAAAATTTAAAATTTCTGTGAAAGCTGATTAAACAGGGTATCTCACACAGGAATTTGGTAAAATACATTAAGATTTCTTTATAAAAAATCCCTCATTTGGTTGTAATTTTTTCTGATTCACCCTGTATGTGAAATTCCCTTGTTTTCAAACAACAAAGTATACAATTGTAATATTTTGCTATTGATATTGCTCAATTTGTATCAAAGAGAAAATTAATTAAAGGTGCATTCAAAGAATTAAAAAATGAAATTTGTGATAAAAAAAATACTAAAGTGAATCATAAATGATATTTTAACTTTGACCTCTGTATTTATGTTACACACCATTCAGGTATCTGTACTATCTGTGCTACCTAACATTGTGTTTATTAACTTAGAGGGAGATCATACATATTAGTTTTTTGGAATAGTAAAATAGACATGTTGTCACTAGAATTGCTGATTAAAAATTATCAGTCCTCTAGTTTGCTGATATTAACCCTTGATAATCATTGCAGACATACAAATTATATAGAATACTTAATTGGTTACAACATAACTTCATGGTTAAAACTCATATCCAAACACTCCATTACATATCAAATATATCTAAAACAATTTAGTTATGAAGATACAAATATGGGATTTAAATACACTAATGATATACTCTATATTGCAAGAATTATAACACCTTTAGAATTCATACCTATTCACCTCTTATAATTACGATACATAAATACTGCACACTTGAAAGTGGGTCAAGACACTTATCCAATTCACATTCATTTAAGGTGACCACCAGGTGTTCGAACCAATCCCATAATGCATTGCAATGTGCCTATATAGTACTGTACAAAACACATGTCAATACTACAGGACAAAAAGTGTTAATGAACCACAAGCAGGGTATAAGATTAATCGAGCGGCCCTGGTTTGAGCACTGGTCTCTTGATTATACTCAAATACTTCTTTTAAGGTCATAAATTGCATAAACACATTGCATTGTCATGAATTTCTCCTCGCTCCCACCCATTGCATAGAATGCACTGATATATGCAATGGATGTCCGTCACCTCGTGGTTTGGAGATTGTCATGTAAAGCCATTAGTCCCATGTCACACGGGAGTCTGACATATATTTTGTTGAAGTATTAAAAACAATAGACTAAAATTAAACATACAGCCTGTCTCAAAAAAAATGGTACAATCAAAAACCGATTTTTTTCAATATTATATCTCAACATAAATAAGTCGTGTTGTACATCACATTAAAGAGAAAATACCAGGCTTTCCAGGATTTTGTGTTTCATCTCATTTGCTTGTTTTAATCGAGAGATAACTCCAGTTTACTGCGGAACACAAAAATCGAGTTTGTGCCACTTTCTGGTTGAGTGAAAACGGTGAATGAATTTGTTAAACATAAGTTATTCACACTTGAGCAGATATGAACATCTTTAAAAAGGGATTAACTTCATAAAGAAACTCTAAAAGTTACTTAATGGTGGAAGTTATGATCAGTAAGTTCTGGCTTTACGATAAAGTGAATAACATTCGACATACTGTTCTTTGTTAGAAGAGAACCATGAGCGTACAGCTGGTGTACAACAACCTGGAGGAGAGAGTTTTTATGGTCTAAAAAAAAAAAAAAAAAAAATAGTCACTTAAAGGCCGACTCAGATTTCCTGAGGAGGGCACCCTCAATTTCCAAAAAAATCGTGTTTTTTGCATGTACATAATGCTTGTCCATATACTAATCACTGTGTGAAATTGCTACGCCTAAATCAAATTCCTTCATATAGAAAATCAACTTTGTTATAAAATTCCGGATCCGGAATTTTTGTTATACACAGTATCCTATGGGACGTAATATACACAAATGTTTACTGCATCAAAACGAAAAATCCGATTCATCTCAAATTTCGGAATTGTGCATTTTAGGTTGCTATCTTTAGTTCTAGTTGACTATTTTCCATTATTACACAAAAAAAATAATATTTCGAAATCTCTGAGTCCGACTTTAAGCTGCTCAATTCCAAAGTTTGAGATGAATCAGATTTTTTGTTATGATGTAGTAAACCTTTGTGCATGGAAATTTTATTTAAGAATTGTTATTTTCTACATGTAGGACATCAATTTGAGCTTTGCTATTTATTTTACAGAGCGATTACATATTTAGACAAGCATTTTGTTTATGGGATTTGTGAGGAAATAGAGGGTGGTTTTTCTAGGGAAATCTCAGACACATCCTTTAAGCATTAACATGTTCTAGCCTAAATACTTTGTGTTATGTGCATTGGGAATAAGTTCTGCATGGGGGGTCACATGACCTTATCAAGGTCCAAGTCACAAAGCATTATGGGATTGGGTTCCCACATCACCCGAGTCATGACTCAGTCGTAACTAAAATAACTTAGCCGTGATTTAATGCACAGCAACTAAAGTTGCGACTATCCGTAGATTCCAAGATACAAGTGTACAATGTCGAAGGATATTATCTTATAATTTCACACAACAAATAAAAAGTTACAATTTGGTCTTACTTTTGAATAACATCTCCAAGGCAAGGCGGTGACTGCCTATCTGTGAAGGTAAGGCCAAGGGAAAAAAAACAAATTTGTCTCAGAAGACCGCACGCATTATGTTTAACAATTGGTCTTTGACCGTATAATATTTTTTTTTAGGGTTTTACTCATTTGATTTTTTTTTTAAATCACAAAAAAGAAAAAGAAAATTTGGCGGCAAAGCGGCCGAAAAAAATGAAAAAGGTGGGTCAAAAATGCAATTCAAAAAATCCAGCATTTCGCATTAGCATTTTTCTAAAAAAAACGCCATTTCACATTGCCATTTTTCACATTTCTTCTGAGACAAACTTGTTTTTTTTTTGCCTAATAAAATGTTAGATAGTCCATAGGGAAGTGAGTTTGCCAGAATGGAGCTCAATTTTGTGAAATGGGATGTACTTCTCGATGTGGAACTCATTAATGTTATTTGATTTGAATTCCAGCTGGCATCTTAGCCCCAATTTCACTTCTGTTTTCTATTCATTATTGCATTTGACATGTAATCTACAATTGCAGCTGTAAAAATGAGCAATTATGATTGCTAATTTTAAACCAATTCCAGTTGTGCATTCCTCTGGAACGAGTTCTCTGGAATGAGCATGGAAATCTTAAGTAGCTCATCAGCTAGAAAGCTCTTAGTGCTAGAATATAAGAATTTTATAAGATTTATATGAAATACCAAAATTGCTGCATATTGATTTACTTCAGTGATTATTCCGAGTAGTATATAACCCTTTTTTGTATCTTTTTTGTATAATCTTTTGAAGAAATAAGAAACATTCAATTAATGATACATGATAAGAGTTATGAAACAAAACCAGTTACTTTGTTGGTAGGCCTAAAGGCTTAGTGACAAACCCCATGGAGGTTTGAAAGTGTTGCCAGCAAAAATTTGGTAAGTTCAAGTTCAAATTTATTCAGCATAACATATCGTACGTGACAGAAATATGTAATACAGTATAATATATAATAATACATAAAGTATCAATTGTAGACTGCTAAGATACACTGGTGAGGTATATGATATGATATGCTAGGACCAGCAATGGACAACCCGATAGGGCTTATGGTTATTGCTGGCCCTGTAATACATACAAGTAAAATATACTCAATATTACAATAATGATACAACACAGCTGTTTGAAAGTGACAAAACGAGAATAAAACAAAAAAATATCAAGGCATGGCACAGGTAGGCAAAAAGAAGTCCAATTTCTACCTTAACCATTGGTTTCTATGGGACAAAAAAATTGCTGTTACCTGTAGATTTCACACCACTAAATCCTGGTCCCATTTGTTCCTGTACAAAATGGCAGAGATGAAAACGTCATTTTCTCCTCAATGGAACATCTCAGACCTTAAAGCTAACATTCTGCTTGAAGGTCAGTGGCGTAAATTTCTTGTCGACATTGGGGGGGGGGATGGGGGATGATGAAAATTTTGGAATGAACCGGAGTTTGCAGAAAAGATCCACTACTAGCACATGTGCGCGTGAAGCGCGCTAAAAATTTTGCCATTTAGAAGCTAAAATCGCTAAATGTAATTGTAATTAAAACAAAATGCGCGCGAAGCGCACTAAAATTTGCCGTTTTTAAACTATTATGTTAAAATATGAGGTTATTTTTGGCCAAAAACACATGAACGGGCATCAACATTGGGGGGGATGATCGTATTGACCATCCTCCCTCATCAAAATATTGGGGGATATATCCCCCCATCCCCCCGGGATTTACGCCTATGTTGAAGGTCATCATATCTCCTACCCAATCAATCATGAAATTAGGGTAGTTATCCCCAAAATTTTCGAGCGACTGGACCGTGAAGACTAGCATGCACCGTGGACCCTGGAGGTCGGAGCACTTTTTCAGTCAGGTGTTCCCTGTAAGAATACGGTTAAAATTGGTTTGTCGGATCAATGACAACCTTTTTTTGATATTCCTACAGATTTTATACTTAATATTGATAGCAACCATGATTTGCAACCCAGGTCTCGCAATTTCTCTCAGTTTTTAGGGTATACTTAGGCGAGGGTCACCAAAAAAAACCCGCCTCATTTGCAGTGGGGGCTGGACTTGCCTGTTTCTCAAGTTATTTACTGGTATGAATCCTGTAGCACCCGCCGAATATGGCACTTTGAGAGCACTTTTTGATGTGCAAAAGTAGCCCAATTGGGCGGGTAAAGTGTGGTATTGGCAACACTCACTATGAGCTAGTAAAATCTCACTTCCATTGGCACAGTTCAGTACCCTCCATTCGCCAGTGTATTTAGAAATTACACCCCCTGGTTTTTGGGCATGATATATGATACCCAGATCACACAAGGTCAGTTCATGTCAATGTATGTACAAGTACAACTCACTGAACTGTGTCCTTGGTGGATGAGCATATTGTAACTCATAGTGACTAGTTTGAAATGTAATGCGGTATGCATTTTTTAAAACCCATTGAATTCTTCAGTCACGGTGTGTAGACGAATCCTTTCAACTTACCTGCATGCATGGGTGAGAATGCATTGTGTAAAATGCCAGTCACACTGGCTTATGTGCATGATGGAGTATACTGCACACTGTAGGGCATAGTAGATACCTTGGTCAAATTTCACTAGCACAGTTCAAAACTGTTAGATGCTGGAACGATTTTGGTAAAAGATATTCTACATCAAAAGCAGACATTATGGTTAAATGTAACTAATGAATGCATCCTCCTGAGGAGCCACTCATATTGCACCTGGTACATAGCTACATTCATTAGAATGCATAATAAGTATTGTTTTTCATGGTAAGGCAATGTACATGCATACATTGTGTTGTCTTGTTAGATATCCTAAACAAAGAAAAAAAGAAAGCACAAAAATGCAGGTTTAGGGTTACTAATCATACCCATTTGAATAAAAGGAAATTAGCTTAAATAAATTGTGTGTGTGTGTATACCAATGTGGCCCTAAAAGGTAATTCCTATTACTGTTATCCCCTTTCATTAACTTGCCTTTTATTCAGGCCCACAGCCAGAATTTGAGGGTGGCAGTTTTCGAGAAACCAGCCAAAAAGTACGATAAAGAAATCACTTTTGTACCCCAAAAATTATCAAAATCCTTTTTTCTGGCTATGGCCTACTTTTACTACAATCGCTTTTGTATAGCGACTCTCTTATCTGGGTAATCAGTAACATTCAAATTTGTGTAATTTGCAACCCATTGCAACGCTGCATAATTGTGCCAGCATGCACACCATTTGTTGAGTTTACTAACTGTGGACATTCTTGTGCATATAACGATAAATATAAAATTCCTGAAATGCAACCTATTGTGGAAAATACTTAATAATACCAGAAAACAATTATATGTTTCATACATAATTGTCAACAGTTTGCCAGCACTATAATTGAACCAGAGGTGCTCTGTTCTTGTGTATATATCCCCAGCTAAAATGTAGAGTATCAGATGTGTGGCATTCTGGTTGGATAAATTACTAAACTTGCACTAACAGTTAGGTATAAGTATTGATGACATATCCCCATCACCCATTACATATTCTAAACAATAATACTGCACATACCTTAGGATAAATTATTTCATTCAACTCCCCCACCCCCTTGTTACAATGTGTTTCAATTTCTCTTGTGCATAATGCACAAACAAACCATTAAATCACAGAAACTGTTTAAGGTGGGTAACCCGATCATGGTCCGATTTTTCCAATGATGTTTTCTCCCTCACATGGCGGCATATCACCCAAAACACCTGATTATTCAGTTAAATCAGTCTAACCGTTTAGAGAGTAGAAGCAAAAATGTTAAATTAGCTCAAAAAACAGTGTTGTGTTAATGGGTTTGGACATATTTGTAGATGTTTCAGTTCATAACATCAACAGGAAACATTTCCTGGGCCTTAAATTTCACTGGGTTAATGAGAAAAATATCAACTTGTTCTAATACCAAAATCTCAATTTTGGGATAAAAGGTGGGGAGGGGGAAAAGGTTGTCGATTGGGTCACTCACCTTTAAGAATCCCTGTTACAACTGCAACATTTTCTAAGTGCAATTCATCATGAATGATAGTCTTTTCACATACTTCATACAAAGTCATCAACAAAAATAAATCAACACTGATCCTACTTTAGTACTTGGTATGATCATGTTCATATATTGCAGCATATAAAAAACCCTCTTGCCATAATTTAGTTTTCGAGGGGGTAACTTTTGACCTGATGCAAACAATTCACTATGCAACCCCCATGGAGTACATTCCATCATTTATAACTACAATATTGTTTACAATATAGCATCTAAAAATGTTTTTTGTAAGAGAGTGCATTTACCCCGATGTCTGCATGCATCAAATACTTAATGAGACCTAATAAAGAAATTCAAAATCCTTAAAAAAACAGCTTAGCATGCAAGTACACTACAGACTGTCCCAATAAAAACTATACAATCAAACTAAAAATTATAAAAAATATAAACTGTGCAATTTTGCCAGATATTTTGACTTTATTTATTAGACAAGATCCTAAGCTAAATCCTCGCTTTAAAAAAAAAAAAAAAAAAAATGCAATTCATCATGAATGATAGTCTTTTCACATACTTCATACAAAGTCATCAACAAAAATAAATCAACACTGATCCTACTTTAGTACTTGGTATGATCATGTTCATATATTGCAGCATATAAAAAACCCTCTTGCCATAATTTAGTTTTCGAGGGGGTAACTTTTGACCTGATGCAAACAATTCACTATGCAACCCCCATGGAGTACATTCCATCATTTATAACTACAATATTGTTTACAATATAGCATCTAAAAATGTTTTTTGTAAGAGAGTGCATTTACCCCGATGTCTGCATGCATCAAATACTTAATGAGACCTAATAAAGAAATTCAAAATCCTTAAAAAAACAGCTTAGCATGCAAGTACACTATAGTGGAAATGCCAAATTTTTGTACATATTTTTCATACAATTTTGAAAACTGTAGAATACCATTCTGAATGAAAAAAGAATTTAATAAGTAAAAATTTAACATCACAGAAAAAGGACAACCAACAAAATTCTTTACAATAAGGCCAATTAAAGGGATTAGCAGCGATTTGCTAATCCGAAACATCAAAAAAAATCATCAAAATTCATATTTTTATATTTTTGTTACTGGCATGGATATGCGAACATAACCTGCAAGTGGTTGGCTTGAATCCGTGTATTAAAGACAAGGCAGTACTTTTTATCTGATTCTGTAATTTCTATACGTGCGTATCAAAATTCCGACTTGAGATCAAAAAAGCCTTTCCCGGTGAATATCACAGATTTTCAGCGTGAAATTGTGTACCATGATCAATACATTTTGACCTCATACACAAACATTATTGATCTGTTTATTCTGTACTGGTGTAAACCGCAATCAGCTGTTTAGTGCAGATTTTGAGACGCCGTCGCTGTATGTCTATTTTGGGGGAGACGGAATGACAAATTTGGAATTTGAATTGTACACACGTATCCCTGATTTATATGCATTTCCACATTTTTTCGATTCTTTTGCATTATCGCTGCTAATCCCTTTAAACCTCTATGGTCACATCTCCATATTCCCAACATGTGCTTTTGGTCACCATTGAATGATACCAATGTGTGGCAATTTGTTTAAAGGCACTATCAGTGAGCCTGCAAGAACAATTTCAATTTTGTAGAAATACCTTTTTTAAATGAAAGAAAATAGCAGTACGCTACAAATCTGATGCCGCATTGGATTGTATGTACCATAACTTAAGAGGTCCATGGCCCTAGATTTTACTTGAAGTGGTCAAAGTATTGGTATCTGAAGAAAGTTACTATTTTTCTCATTTACCCTGTGAAATCTTAGGGTTAATTGTTTAGTTTGGTTGTTATTAGTGAAAATGTACTCGACCAATATTAGTTTCACACAATATCCTATGAGGCTAAAAAAAAAAAAAAAAAAAAAATATCAGAATAGCCGAAACTGGCCCAACAGGTTTTTCAACTGTCTCAGATAATTAGACATAACTCCTGAACCAGACCCCCAAATTACACCAACTAAAAATCTCATGAAAGCTGGAACACTCCTAAAAGGAATCAGTAAAACTCCAGTTGAGATGAACTTAGATTTTTGGCCAAAAAAAATAATCTTTGATTGTATAGTTTTTTTGGGACAGTCTGTATAGTGGAAATGCCAAATTTTTGTACATATTTTTTATACAATTTTGAAGACTGTAGAATACCATTCTGAATGAAAAAAGAATGTAATAAGTAACATTTACATTTAACATTACAGAAAAAGGACAACCAAAAAAAATTCTCTACAATAAGGCCAATTAAACCGCTATGGTCACATCGCCATATTCCCAACATGTGCTTTTGGTCACCTTTAAATGACACCTATGTGTGGCAAATTTAAATTTGTTTGTGCTTGTTTAAAGGCACTATCAGTGAGCCTGCAAGAACAATTTCAATTTTGTAGAAATACCTTTTTTAAATGAAAGAAAATAGCAGTACGCTACAAATCTGAAACCCGATTGGATTGAATGTACCATAACTTAAGAGGTCCATGGCTCTAGATTTTACTAGAAGTGGTCAAAGTATTGGTATCTGAAGAAAGCTACTATTTTTCTCATTTACCCTGTGAAATCTTAGGGTTAATTAAATGTTTAGTTTGGTTGTTATTAGTGAAAATGTACTCGACCAATATTAGTTTCACACAATATCCTATGAGGCTAACGAAATGTTTTCAGCTCCCATATCAAAATGAATTGCAATATTGTTGTAAAACTTTAGATATGGAGTATTTGGGTCAAGGTAATTCAATCAATATCAAAACTTTATATAAAGAAATCAGGCCATCCCCTTTAATGGTGCATTTTATGATCACTAGCGCCTCATTATTTGTTTGCAATTCACTAGATATCACCAAGAAAAGGTTATTTCCAAAGTTTCAGTTGACGCTGACGGTGCGTTTTGTTATGAGCAAATGTTTATATCACAGTGCCCCATAGGCCAGTGTGTTGTAATTTGTCCATTTATGGACAGAATAACAAAATCATGAATTTCTTCCAGAGTAGATCGAATATGCATGTAAGATTAAGCACACATGCTATATACTTTTGACAAAAATGTCAAATTTTACCCTTATTAGTTTGTTTGTAAAGCATGTTACACAACCTCTACTCTCCAGAAAAATGCAAAAATCAAATTTTTAATGATTTTTTAGATTTTCTGATCAGCAAATCACTGATTGCACCTTTAACTTTCTCTCTGAGAAACATCTAATTATAGGCCACACTGTTGCCAGTTTCTTTATTTACCCAAACAGTTCTAAACCCAATATGATCCTAACCCTTAGCCATAGCCCTAAAACTGAATAAAGCTAACAAAACTGACAAAATAAAAATTGAAAACACTTGCCCTGTAATCAAGGATATAGTTGTTTCCCAAACCAACACAAATAGGGAGATACAACGTGCCAAAAAAATGCCACAAAAGGTCTACTTTTAGCTGATTTTTTTGATAAAAAGGTAAAAAATTTATAGAAATTTAGAAAAAAAGTCCATTTTTTGGTAATGACATTTTCAAAAATTGCCAAAAAGGACCATTTTAGGGGGTTAGGTGCACTTCTAAGAAAAATGTCCACTTTTTTGAAGTCTCACCTTCCCCTATAAAAATCTGTGTAGGTCCATGGCTTGGACCACACAGGCATGCTCCCATACCGTACCACATCTCATCCGCAATCTCATCTTCCACCATCTGTATTGGTCTTGGAAAAGGTCTCGACTACATCCCTGTCTGTAATTTAAGACACTACAACCTTACAGGCCTACACACACACCCATACACACACACATGCGCACACACACACTACTAATTGATTTTGAAACAATCTTGGTAACAAGGAAGTACAAAATTGAAGCATCAGTTACAGAAAGTAAAAACCATCAAGGTGTTAACAGACAGAGGCACCATTATCTATATATTGCATTGAGACAACTGTAATAAGAACAAAAATAAAACTCATATGTACAGGAATAACTTATTTGCATGGTCTACATATAAACAAGTGTACACTTTAAAAAGGATTGCATTTCTGTGTAGAGTAGTCTAACCCTCATGTAATTCTGACTTTTTAACCCTTACCTTACCTTGACCCTGATATTCATAACCCTAATTCTTGACCTTATATTGACCCTGTTATTATATTATAGAAGCCCCAAGAACACAAATGAGGTATTACAATTGATTCCGCCATGCGCTGTATGTTGTTGTGCAGTAGTGCTTGATGGAATAAATGCCAATACCTCATTTGCATGCTTGGGACTTCTATATGAAACATCTTCTCTTATTTCCTTAGGTACTAAGTCTCAAGATATGTTGTAATTTCATTTTGAAGACAATCTGTACATTTTATATTACTTATAGACTGCAACTTCTGCACTCTTTCTATGCTGATACCGAGAGAGACATTTAAAGATTATCATATTGTCATATCTAATACTGTTCTTTGATAAACATGATTTTGTATACTTTGGAATATTTATAAACATCAATTGTGTTGTGAATCTTGATGGCTTAGATGGTTAGAGTTCCTTGTCTTTGCTTAAAGATTCTCATTCTCTCTCACATTTCATAATCAATGTTGAGGAACCGCATTGCCCATACACCAACTCTTGATTTTTCAAGGCTAAGCTTGCACAGTCTTGAAATGGAATGCTTTGTACTATTCTTCATAACAACTTTCTGTGTCAGTTACTTTTGTAATATAATTACAACATCTTCATGACCCAGACTTAGCATTGAAGATTACCATTATTGCTCTCAGATAATGAATGGAATGCATAATATACCAATGACTTGACTGACTACCGATTATGAAACTTACTTAAACTTTAGTAATTACTGGGTCTGCAGTGCAGTGTTCTTAATCTTTTAAAGCCATCAGCAATTTCTCTAATTACACATTGTGCCCCTATTTTGTCACAAGCATTTTTGGCAGTGTTGTAATGCAACATATTTGTCAAAAAATGATTTTCAGGTACTGTTTACTAATAACAGTTGGGCTCCCGACTTTTATTTGAAAAAAAGAGTTGTAAATGGCATCTTCATGACCGTTTTAAAATGTTTAGTGTCTGTTTTTCACAAAGAACAGTAATATAAGGTGTTGATATGACCTAACACTAGCAATTTTGAGACAAAATGTACATTTTGAATTTGGACAAAAATGACCAATTGTGGCTTTAAGAGAGTAAAAAGGTAATGACCTATCTAAACCTGAGGCAATGCGACACCTTCCCACAATCCACCATAATACTTGATCAGAAATGCAGTATTCTGAAGTGTTTTCATGAGAGCCAATAACATGATGGCCATCTTGAGCCCCAAACCCTGAGACACCTTCCCACAAATCCTTGGCAATACTGGGTCAGCAGTGCAGTATTCTTAACGTTCTCAAAAGAGCCGATAACATGATGGCCATTGTCTGAGCCTGCCTCAGTAATGCTTGCATTTTGGGATGTTGCAATGTCTTCCCATGAGCCGCAGCTGCGACTTGAATTGTTGTGCAGAAATTTGTTGTGATCTCTTGTACCTGTTAAACAAAAATTGGATCAAAATTTTAATTTTCAAAATTTAAAATCACAAATCGGCTACAATTCCTGTAGACTGTTAATCTTTTCTCTTGGGGGTTGTGGCCACTTGATATTCATCTTACCTACAGCCCCAGAACCAGAAAGAGCACATAAATTGCAAATTTTGGACTAAGTGATCCTGTTTCCACATATTTTTCTCCACGAAAAAAAAAATACAGCATCCCCTAAAACCTATGTGTAGTCTGCTGTTTTGCAAATGGGAACAAAAACATGAAACATTTTACCTTTGGTCAAATCTAAAGGGCAAGGCCCAATCTCCCTTTCCCCCATGACCCCTGATTTTACCATAGGTGGTCAAATGTTGGTGTCAGAAGCAAGCTACTATTTTTCTTAAGCAACCTGTGAATGTTAGCACTAAAAGATGTTTGGTTTGGATGTTATGAGTGAAAATCACTGATCTCTATACAATAGATTGGCTACACAAAAATAATTGTATAGTACAGGGTGTCTCAGAAAGAATTACACCCTAACTATAGGCGGCCATAACTACCTTCAAAAGTAAGTATCACATTTGAGACATTGAAAAAGAATCTTAAACCACAATTACTTTTTAATATTTTAATGTAAACATCACTCGATTCGGTTCAGTAGTTTTGAAGAAATAAGCGATTATGTAACACACGTCAATGGACACTTCCTTCCAAGTTTGCTCACAATAATGCAGATTTGATGTTAACTACAGCTGATTTCTCGTGTTATCGGTTCAGGCTGGTCTTCTTTTCATTCCCCAAAGAACCGGCCTTGTTTACTATTTTATGAGTTCAATGCCATTTTGTTAGTTTTATCAAAGTAATAAACAATTACCGTTACAATTGTAACAAAAATCCAACAAGAAAAACAAAACATGGTAAATAACAAGAATGACCATTTTTATTAGAAAACAACACCAATAAATCTGTAGAAAATGTGAAATATGTTAGTTGAACTAGGGGATGGCACTGCATAGAATGAATGAGAAGTTTAATCAATACTTTAACAGGTGGATATATTGAACAATAAGATTATTCACAATAGTTTTTATTCAAATTATTCCAATAAGATGGTGGATTCTACAATTAACAATAAAGGCATGATTTGAGTGCAAAATCAAAATTCCCGCGTTTTTAATCTATACTCGTGTTTATTAAGTACTGGCACGAGACAAGACGGTTGGTCAACATTTGTCACGCATACAAAGGGCGTTTGTGGTTTTCAGATATGCCGAAACAGGTCATAACATTACTCTGATCAGTTAGGAATTTAGATTAAAGATTCCACAGAAATCCTCCTTGAAAGAAGACAATCTTGAACAATGTTAAGAAGTACCGTGAAACGGGTACAAGTCAAAATGGAAGGCGGAGAACTGCCCGAACTTTACAGAACATTGCAGCCATCAAACGGAGTCTCGTCTAAATCCAAGACAAAGTTGCAGATGTAACAATGTTCCACACATCCACAGATCAAGCGTTAACATGATTACCCGCTTAGACCTGAAAGGACATCGCCGGATAAGGAGAGAAGGGGCCCTCTATAATCATAATAGCTATATTTCACCATCAATTTTGAGTGGTGTTTGACAACTACTTTATCATGTACGCAAGGTATTTTTATCCCCAAATTACACTTGTATCAAGAAAAATGAGAAAAGTCTGAGAAACTTCAGGGGCATGCTCTCTGGAAAAAGCAAAGCTTAGAGCATGCCTCCATTTCAATGACCAGAGTACTTGATATAAGAAGAAGAAACAGGAGATGTTGCATAGCTGCCCTTTGTCATGGAGCTTGTAAGCTCTTGTAAGATCCTTTTGTCCGCCATAAGCTACAAAAAGGCTAATGAGGCAGCCCTTTATAACAATACCCAAATACCTATTAGCTTATGCTGCTATGATTGGATTATATAACCGTCTTCACACCAAGCAGACTCTGGAATACAACACAATGGCCCATGACCGCGCTATTTATATCATGAGCAAGGTTAACTACACTATGAGCTAATAAAATTACAATTCCCATAGTGCAGTTCAATAGCTTTCATTCACCATTGTATTGGGCAAATACATCCCCTGTATTTTAGTATGATGTATGATACCCAGGACATGCATGGTCAGCTGTTGTTAACATGTGCTCATCCATGGCTACTGAACAGAGCCCTTGATAGATTAGCATGCCTTACCATATAGTGATATGTATGGTTTGTATGTAAAAAGTTTGTTGTTGTTTTGGGCAATTCCATTAGTGTTCCGACCCCCCAGAAAACAAAAATGCAAAAATGAGGTCTTTCCCCCCCCAAGAACCAGAACACCACTCACATATATGTTCCTAAATAATATAGCGCACATTCTTGCAAAGTGGCATTGTGGTTCTTGGGGTGGAAAGGGTTCAAATATGGAAATTCAATTACCCATTGAAGCCTGTATTATACTTTACCATAAAACCAACTTTGGGTGGAATTTATATTTAAAGTGGGATTTTTTGAAAACCAGCAAAAGGTAAACTTTGAGCATGTCGCTTTATTATGCAAAACGTTTCATGTTCATCCGTTCTCATGAAAATTAATAGAGGGCGTTCCTTCATTCCTTATCCGGCGATGTCCTTTCACCCTTATAGAATGCAAAGGCAAAGGAGGCATTCTCTCCAAGCAGAATAACCTTCTGTTAATGGCTCAACACAAGGCCTGCAAGGTTTTTTAACTGAACTTATAGTTGGGGACGAGGCAACATTCAAGATGAACGGACATGTAAGCACATACATGTGAGGCACTACACAGACCATAACAACCCCCCAAGAGACTTTGTCTTTGACGTGCCAAATAACCAGCAGAAAGTAACTGTTTGAATGGGGATGACTGGTAATAATACCATCTTAGGCCCACATTTCTTTCCTGGAAATGTTACAGCAGCGGAATACTTGAACATGTTAAATCAAGTTGTGATACCTGAACTCCACCGCAGATACGGACATGGAAGGAATGGGGCTATTCCACGTGTATGGTGGTGCATGGTGGTGTAATGTATGTGCAATATTATGTCGAACCTGGTGCAAAAGTTTGTTTATCTTATTTGTTTTAAAGAAATAAAATGAAAAAGAAAATGAAGCAGTATTGGGGTCGGGGGTATTTGCTGGGCCACTATTCTGTCTGAATCACTTTATTACAAAACTTGGAATGATGTCCATCGCTTATTTCTTCAAAATTACTGAACCGAATCGAGTGATGTTTACATTAAAATGTTAAAAAGTAATTGTGATTTAAGATTCTTTTTAAATTTCTCAAATGTGATACTTACTTTCGAAGTTATGGTCACCTATAGTTAGGGTGTAATTCTTTCTGAGACACCCTGTAGATCAGTGATGCAACTGGTGGACATCTTGGGTCTACCAGTACAATAGCATTCCAACACCTGTTTTACAGAAGTTGTATCTCGATTGCCTGTTTTAGGGACATGCCATCCATACGTGCACAACTTCAAATACATTGAGCTCACTGAATTGGTTGATCGTGTACTCTGTTTATGTCGCTTATCCACTTTTCAATGGAAACACACTTTGTGTAAATAACCGGCTCTTAACCATCTGCTTGGACTCTTTTTGAACTACCAATATGGCCGTCAGTGGTTGCAAGTACGGAGGCCAGGTTTCCAATCCATTGTATAGAGATCAGTGGTAAAATGTGATCCATTTGGTCGACCATGATAATTTTCACAGTACTCTTTGGGAGGCTTACAAAATTCTGTTTTAGCTCTCCCATCAAAACGGAATTGAAATATTGACATGAAACTTTGCAGATGGATTTTTGAGGCCAAGGTCATTCAATCAAGAAGGAAACCTCAAATAATGAAATCGGTTGAGAATTTTAGCACCTAATTTTCCTACAGGCTGCCATGTTGTAATTTGATAATTTACAGACAGAAATGACAGTCTTGAATGTCTCAGAGAGAAAATCAAATCTTCACATTTAGCACACTTACAAAACTTAGGCCAACAGTCAGATAGTATAAATCCGTCATCTTAAAGGTGCATTTTGTGATTCTAGCAACCTTTGTTTTTTGTTTATGCTTCACTACATATCCTCAAGAAAAGGTAATTTTCAAAATTTTAGTTAATTCTGATGGTGCATTTTGATGTTATGAGCAAATATTAGTATCACGGTGCCCCACAGGCCACAATGTTGTAATCTCTCTCTGTTTACAGACAGAAAATTTAAAATCACAAATTTCTTCTAGAGTAGATTGACTTCACACGTAAAATTTGGCACACATACTACACCTAGGCCAACGGTTCAGATGATAAAAAAATATCTTCCAAAATCTTGTTTTTAGGTTAAGTAGGGGATGGATGAGGCTGTGGCTCACAAAATACCCCTTAAATAGCATAGATATACAGGTGAAAGGCTACTTTTCATCAAACACTCTGTTACTTGTATGAACTTTCTTTGAATTTTAAATTGAAATTGGTGACTTTGTTAATTTATTTCTTTTATTTCTTTCTTTTGTTTTATTTATTTTTTTTGGGGGGGGGGTAAAATCAGAGAAAATTTGGTCTGGTTATATTTCTGCAGAAATCACAGACCATTACTCCAAATTAATCTTGCCAAAATTTATTATAAGTTAATGACTGAATATTTTTAGGTTCGAGTGCATTGGCAAAAATCAATGCACATGCGCTCAATTATGATGAATGGTACAATCCTCGCAAGGGCAAGTCCAATTATGAGTCTGGTCAAACTGATGCCAGTGCATTGATTTTTGGCAAAGCACAAGAAACTAAAAATATGCAGACATCCATCTAATTCATAAACATTGTAACAGCTGACATTTTAACAAAAGAAATCAAAAAGAACTTCTTAATATGTCATAAAATCCAATGCAGTAATGTTTCTAAAAAGATGCACACACCCGTGCATAAAATGAATCAATACAACGTCACACATAAATGTTCTACAGACACCGCCTATGCTCATTAACATACGCACCGTGCAATGATGACAAATAATTCAATGCATGATTTTTGTCCAATCATAGTTCTTTTCTCATAATAAACATTTAAGAATAATATTTAATAAGGAGGTTTTCTACTCATTGTAACATACCTTGTTCCCTACGTTTCTTGCTTGGTTAATTGAAGGCATTGCCGTGATGAATTGCTGTGTAGCTGAACACAATCTGGCCAGTGTGTGCATACTGCAATTCAGACATCTCTCAAATTGGTCTGCTGACTGCCCTGCACTGCTCACAAACAACTTGGTATTACTGGTGAATTCTCTCACCTCAGAAATAACCTTTTGTTTGCACTGTCTGAATTGGGCAATTGTTGGTGTAGTTGGTCTAAGGTCCTGTATTGACTTCTGGAGTTCCGAGAGAATTATTTCTATATCTGTGACTGCTTGGGCAATATAATCATTACCAGAGTATTCTTTGCTTTCAATATCAAGTGTTGCAATTGGAGAAAGTCTGGGGTTATACAATTTGTGAGCAATAGGGATTTTTCTTCTTACTGACGGTGGAGTAGGTAAAGGTTCTGTGGGAGAGGATGGGGGTACCACTCCAGGAGGAGCAGATGACGGTAATGGTGGTGGAGCAGATGACGGTAGAGGAGGAGGAGAACCAGTGTCTGAATTTACAGAAGAATCCACATCATCAGGAAGCACTGGGCTTGGCAGTGGTACAGGGGATGTTGCACATGGAGGACATTCCTCAGGGGTACGAGCTGTTAGAGACGACACTGGACTTGAAGCGTCTTGAGGGGCTGGTGGAATACTGGTATCCGATGACACTGATGACAGAGATCCATCAAAGGAATTAGCTCGTGGAGGAGCTCTTGGTCTAGGTGGTGGTGGTCTTTTGGGAAGTTCCATTTGATTAAGCACAGGTGAACATGGCACAGAGTTGGGTCTCTCTCGTGGAGACTCAACTGGATGTGAGACAATTTCCTCACTGTGTGACCTTAATGGAGCTGATGCATTTGTATTACAATTTGAATGTTTTGGGGAATACACTACAGATGTCTTTGAAAGTCTTCTTGGTGATTGCACTGATGTGGATCTGTTCTCTGTTCTTGCACCTGTTGGTGAAGTAGCATTGGTATCACCTGCTTGTTGCAATCTCTCTGCTAATTCCAGTACCGAAGGTCTCTTCAATCCGGACACAGCTCTCAGAGATGGAGGATCTTCCTTTTGCGTGGTGAATCTCCACTTCCAATGGAATGCTTTGCTTTGCTTGACTCCTTACGAGTCCATGTGTGGAAAAGTTTATGAGGTAATGTCTTCTTACTTTCTTTAGTGGGTGATGCTGCATCTGGTTCTGGAGTTGAATCTTTATTGCGGGAAAAAGGAATAGCCCCTCTTATCCAGGGTTTACTGCGTCCTGGAGAAAGCAGCCTACGAAGAGATGACTGGTTTGAAGTCTTGCTGCTTCTGGCTGCCCAAGTACCAGACACAACCCCCGTATTATCTTTAGGCTTTGGTTTTGGCAAAGGTGGTGGTGGAGCTTTTCTAGCTGGGTACAACCTTCCCGGTTCTCTCTCTGTAGATACAGATATGGTGTGACTTCTCTGAACTGGGATGTGTTCTTTTTCTCCTTCTATTTGTGAATGCTCAGGGCTATCTTCGCAAGATTGCAAATCTTCTGACGATGACTGACTGGTCTCTATGGCATGAGATCTCACCAAAGGATGTCTGGAAGGAACAGACGCCGAATGCACTACAGGTTTTGGGCTGCTCATATCCGCACTAACCTTACCGTCAGTATCATCTACACTAGAATCCTGCATAGACACCGATCTTTGCAAACATGGATCACTTGTAACAGACTGTGGTAGTTTCTTTGCAGGTGATTGTGAATTATACCTCTTACGTGGTGGTGGTTCTGGTGCGGACAACTTCCTCTCAGGGATTGGTCCACTTTTACTTGCATCAAGAACTGATTCAAGACTTCTTATTCTACTTAGAACACTTGGTTTAATAGTAGGTTTTGGAGGCACTACTGGTTTGGGTTTTTTCACGTTGGCTTGTAAATTACTTCCATCTCTAATACAGTCCCTACTTGAGGGGCTCCCTTCAATTGAAAGACTAGATGCAATCGAAACATTATCATCCAATGACAATGTAAGTGCATCTAAAGCTTGAATTACTTCCGATACTTCACTTCTGCTCCCAGAATCACTCGTCTTAGTGGATTTGGTATCCCTAGTGACAGAATCAGTAGATTGCTTGCTTCCTTCGCCCTGGTCCAACAGAGAGTATGTATCTACAGATCCATCACTTTGAACATTTGAGACTGCATCTGTGTCAGACTTAATTTCCTCAGATGACGTATTTTGTTCTGCATCAGTTTCCAATGGCCTTGTATCAAATGTCTGCATATTATTTTCTGTTTGTTCTTTCTGTATGTTTAGCCTTGTTCCGTCTGCATCTACACCAGCAATAATCCTTTCCCTTGCCGACTGTCCTTCTTGAAGAGAACTTACACCAGAGGATAAGCTATCAAGATCACAGCTATCTGACTGATGAAACCCACTGTCTAAGCTCTCTCCAACACTCACAGTGGACCACCTTAATTTCTGTAGAGTATATCCAGATGTTGGATGCTGGACATGCAAATGATCTGGACCACTTGAAGCAGTTTCAGGAGTTTTTAAGGAGTTGATGTACTTGGAGAGTGACGATTCAGCTTCTGGCATTACATCTGTGTTTGTACTAGCAACTTGGTCTTGTGTTTCAACAAGACATTTATCATCTATCCTGTCCTCATGCAATGTATCATCAATTTCAAATTTATGATCGGACTCAGCTGTTGTAATGCAGGAAGTTGAACCCTCCTTCAATTCAAGATCATCTTCAGTGGGGCTCTTTTCTTTTCCAGTTTGTGCTTCTTCATCCAGACATGGAGCAGTAACTACCACATCACCAATTGTTCCAAAATCGAAGTCGTCCACGGGAGGAGGAGGAATGATAATCCCCAGCACTCCTTATCCACTTCAGGTACCGATGGAGGAGGTGCTACAATTAAAGATGCTATTAACTCATCAATAGTATCAATATCGGGCTCTTCCCTATCCTCCAAGGTGTTGTCACTAGAATATCCTGTGGCAGACACATCATTGAGTCTCTCTTCTATTGACTCCAGAGATGCCAGGTTAGAGCTACTACCTCTTAGTGTTGATGCACAGCTATCTGTATCAGATCCATGGGTCATGGAAAGCTGACTTGTGGATGTCTGTGTTGATCTTCAGGACATTCCTTGATGTCAACTGATGCAGGTCGTTCCTCAGTATCATCATTTGCTTCTCTTACTTTAAATATACCTCCCTCTGAGTTCTGTGGCTTATAACCACTTGAATCTACTGTTGAAACTACATCTGCACTATCAGCAAGTGCATGGTTATTACCATTATTAGTCGATGTATCATCTGATAAGGAATCCTTTAAAATGGAAGTTTCTTGTGTACTGTCCTTTGCAATAGGTACATCAATCTCAAGCTCATTCACTAGTGAACAACTTGGAGTAGATTCTTCTTTAATTGAATGCTCATCTTTGGGTTCATCAACTGCAGCATCTTCCATTACTGAAATTTCTTGGACGGAATCAATAAAGGATGTCTCTAGAGGGAGTGTATCGTCTTGAGTAATGTCAGTGGTTACAGAACCACCAATGGATTCAGTCAGTTCGGAGTTGCTTTGAGCTTGATTATCAGAGTTACATTCACTTTGAGCAAATGCTGTGTCAGTTTGTGTGCATTGTTTGGGGTAATACTACCAAGTTCAGAGTTATCAGGTAAAGACCCTGCAAGGGTAGAACTGTCTGGGCTAGAAGTACCTGTTGTATTCCCATCATCATCCACGGAACTGCTCTTTGGCAAAGTTGGCCGTTTATCGGCACCAATGATACGGAAGTAGTCCGTTGGAGAATGGCTGATCCCAACTTGGTCAACCTGATTATCAATAGTCTCTGATGAAATGGTTTCATTGCCCGAGTCAGATTCACATTCCGGCTCTACTGGTCTTGCACCAAGATTAATTGATTCTTCTGGTATGCTTACATTCAGGGCATCTATAGCTGCCAACTGAATACCATGGGCCTGATCAGATGGATGCTGTTCCTCATCTGTATCTGGTGATGGCATATCAATGACTGACACTGGAAGATCTTCCTCCTCTTCCTTTAGTGTTCCTTGTGATGGGTCTACAGGCACATTAAGGTCTGTGGTGCTTTCAGTAGGAATAACATCTTCATTGTCAACAGTCAGACCAATATGAATATCACTCAAGTCACTATCTATTGCTATGGCAACATCTGCTACTGATGCATCATGGGAATGCATAGTTAAATCAATTATATCACTTTCAGCACTTTGTAATGAAGGATCCCCGGATATATCTTTATCACCATCCTCTTCTTCATTATCATGCAGTGTATTATTGCAACGTCATCATCATCATCACCACCATCACTGCTGAATCTATCTGGACTGGGACTGTTACGTCCACTATAGTTAACTTTAGTCCTTATAATATACAAAGAATCTCTTGATTTGAGTTCAGATTTTAAATTGCTTCCTGTCCTCCTTCTTGGAACACTGTCTTCAAAATCACCACCATCACTGTCGGAAGAATCCACACTTTCTTGTTTGCCAACACCGGGAAGATCATCACGGAAACTAGAAAAGTGTAGCAGTTTGACCCCACCCTGATGAGATTCATTGTCACTAGATGCAACTGAGTCACTCACATTATACTTCATACTAGTAAGTGACATATGTTTCTTTGGTCTAACGACTTCACTAAACGAAAACCTCTTCTTCTCAGAAGAATTTTTCTTGTTTTCCTTCGTCCTTGTAACATCTTCATCTGACCTTTCAGGGGTCATACTAAACATAGGATCAACTATATCAGTAAGCACACTAAGGTCAATCATTGATTCCTTTTCCTGACTGCTGTCGTTGGCACTTAAATCCAAGGAAGAGTTATTTGCATTCCCAGTGACTGATGATTCCGTCTCGGACTCAGACTCGGAGTCATAGCTGCGGGCACCGTCTATCTCATCGATACTTTCTCTAGAACGGAAACGCTTTTCCTGCTTCAACCTAGAAACAATTCAGAATGGAGAAACATATTACTAAAAACATCAAAACTAATCATTATATGAATAACTAGTATAACTACTTGAAGTATGTCAGGGTTAGGCTATAAAAAAACCTACACACCTAGACACCTTTCAAGTAGGGTTAGTTTGGGTATAGACTTTGTTTTGCAAATGACACCAAAATCTGTAAAAAAATAACATCATGCAATTTCTTAACCCTTCCCAATGAGAAAGCATTTTGATTATTTATCAATGACTTTAAATGACCTCAATTTCCTTAATACCCCATAAACTCCTATAACCAAGGGTTTTCTGTATTAAGTGTCATCAAAATACATCAAGCCATGTGTGCCAAGACACATTCTGCAATTGAAATTTTAACTACTTAGACAAGGACGTATATTTTATTAAGCTTTTGCTACAGATTGCCAGCACGCGTTGGTGTTGGGAAAAAACAAACCACATGTGCTTAGCCGGATTTGAACACATAGGGTTTTTTAACACCAACATGCGCTGGCCATCTCCATGGAAAGGTTAATAAAAATATACACATTCTGCAATTGTTTACAGACAGACTTAACACAAGCTCTGCAGAATACATCTGCTGTACTAATAATAACATCAGATGTATGAAAATTTGTTAGAGTTTATCGGACACCAGGTATACTATTGTTCTATGAGATTTGCTTAGAATAGACTTTTCTATTTCATCGCTGCAAGGGTGGGCATAGAGCACTGTCACTGCTTTCCAAGTGGCTAAAAGATATTGTTTGACAGGTCTATTTTAGATAACACCATTCAACATTGTTCAAGGAGAGTGGTGCAAGACTTTGTATCCTTAACCATTTTTATTAATCTCCATATGTCTGTTTTCTTAAATATGCCATCGCACAGAAAACAAGGCTAACTTGTGCGATCCGTAAAATATGTCCCCACCGAATGTTGCGATCACAAAGAAGTGAAAACTTAAACCAAACCAGACCACCCCCTTAATTCAGCTCGGGACAGATAGGGTTAACATTGTTATCACAGAAATTCAAGGGTTAACATCTTTCTCATGGACAGACATACGAACAGAACCCATTTCATAGTCCCTTTCCGAACTTAGTTCGGCAGGGACAAATATCCAGAAGTGATCCAGAAGTGATAGGGCAGTGGCAACCACCCCTTTCACAAGAGAAGTACCAATCATGCCTAGATGATGTAAGAATAGCAGATACTTGATTTTGGTACCAATAGCTAGCTATAGTTCTCCTCTTCCATTGATACCAAAATGAGTGCCAACATTCCTAGTATTATATCATAATGACATTATGGCAGCAAAACTCAATTTCCATAGACACACAGTATAGAATAGGAAAAATTCAATTTTTCACCCAAAAGTTAGGAATATCAGATTTTCATGCAGTTTGGGCAAATGATTAGTTTTATATACACTGAGCATTTTAAAATAATGACAGTAAAATGGTAAAATATCAAGTTTCCACCCTATATCCATACTTGCCTAGACTTATGTCAACATAGTGATGTAATAGATACCAATGGAGAGAAGAGGCTCTAAGCTATCCTGTGGTACCAAATTTAAAGGAATTTGATATCTAATAACAAAAATCCTATGAGATGTGTTGTTACCAGAAATTGCTCAGGTAAATGAGGGTCAACGTATGGTATATTTCTGTCCATTCATACAAATTTAGCCAAATCACACTATTGAAACTTACTTAGAAATGAAAGCTGCATCATAAACATATGGTGGTGGGCCTGATGTCAAATCCACTATATGTTCACCATCCTGCATACGCCTTGTCAGGGAGCGTGATCTGGGAGTCCCCGAGTCCTGGTTGTCCGTGACAACAGTCTCTGACACAAGGTCTTCTGGGTAATTCCACCTAGCTGCTATCACATGATGCTGGCCTCTGTATGGAGGAGCTGCAATTATTCAAATGCATCAAAAGTGAACATTTGAATTTCTTTCAAGATATTTGCAGTACAGAGATCCTAAATGAGTGTATAGCATTTCAGAGTGTTAATATACACAAGTATACAAGATGAAAAAATCCCCCTACTGCTTTTCAAGCTAGGGAATAAACAATTGCATTGTAAAATTTAATTTATACCTTTGAGTACATTGCTGCTATGTTGGGTCATAAATTGTTGTGTTAGAGGGCAAGGTAGAGGTCAGCCTTCTAATGAAACTAGCTACTTCATTCCACTTTATCTAGTAGGGTTATAAATGAGAATCCTATTTGCAAAATTTGGGGAAGGGAAGGTGGTTTTAAGATGTTTTTCTATGGTACTGAATCAGAATTCTTGGTTCCCAGAGGTTGGACCCAAAAATTGGTCTCATGTCGATAATGGTAAGAAGCAGCTCATATGACATGATGAGAAAAACAGTAAATTTGCTTTAAGAAATCCCAGGAATCCTCTCTCAAATCCTTTCCATAACATAATGATCCCAATTGAAAATTATGGGTTTGTTTGACAGAGTAATTACTTGATAGGCTAATCAAAAGTGGATTTACAGGTATCCATTTCGTGATTCCAGCACCTTTGTTTTGTTCATGGTTCAATAGAATCCTTGAAAAAGCTTATCCACAAAAATGGACTTGATTCGATCTACGGTTGGTTGTTGAGCCAAATGATGATTCCATGGTCCATAGGCCACTGCTATGTTGTAATTTCTACCCGTTTACAGAGAGAAATCTTACAAATTGCAAATTTCTCAGATACGACCGAATCTGGATGTAAGATTAAAGGTGCCAGAGAGATTTCACATATCAGGGTCCCTAAAAAATCGAAAGTACTAAATTTTGCACTGATAATGTACATGAAAAGCTTTCCATCAAAAATATCACTATTCTGAAAGGATGAAGCGGAGAAATGTTTCTTGGGTCCAAAAATTGTGAAATTCTAATTTCGTATAGGAAGCCAATACCCCGAAATTCAGCCTATTTTATATGGAAATATAAGCAAATCAAAATCACCTTTGTCTCTCTTTTAGAAATTTCTGTAGCCTAATACAAGGTAAGAAATCTTTGAGTGGTAATCTATTAGAAATTACTATTATGACACAATATTGGGTTGCCTCAAAATATCTCGTTGCACCCTTTAATAAGTACACCATGGTACTAAGGTAACAGTTCAAGATAATATAAAATTGCCAAGTTTGGTTAAGTCGGGGGCTGAGGTTGTGGGTCACCGAAAATGCCCCTTAAGTTGGGTTTTAAAGGGGCAATGCAAATTTTGGGAGTCATTCGATAATTGCGCTATTTTCATGTTGATTTATGCAACCTTTTTATGTAATAAAGGCCAATAAGGCAATAATATTTTAGCCTAATGATGATTTTTTAAGCATTTGTACTGCAGATCAGTTTTCTCTTCCGATCTAGGCCAAAAATAAAGGTCTGCATGTTTGTCTTAGAGCCACATCTGCACATGGCCCTATGTATGAGCTCAATTTTAAATGGAAATTTGAAAAACATTGTTTTTTGATATTTTTAAACCAAAGTAGGCCAAAAATGCAGTTAAATAAAAAGCATTTCTGCATAGTACTTTGGATTTGATATTTACAACCCAAAACAAACAAAGTGAAACAACAACAACACACATGTACTTTTTTTCTTTGCTTTTCGTTTTTTGCCCTACAGAGTAGAGTCCACACAGGTTCAGACATTGGCATGGCATATAAAAATAAAGATGGAGGTCTGCACCAATTTAAGATAAGAATTCATCTTGTCATGATACTAAAGGCAAATTTTGCATTCTAGCAACCTCAGTTTTTAGGGGTAATAGAGATTCAAGGTTATTTCCAAAATTTTGATTTGATTCTGAGGGTCATTTTAGTGTTATGAGCAATGTTTGTATCACAGTGTCTCATAGACCACTGATTTGTATTATTCTGTCTGTTTACAAATTTCTTCCAGAGAAGCTCAAACAGCTTAGGCACACAGATTATACTTATGTCACCTTGACAGTTCAGATGACATAATAAAACATCTCAACTTTTGAAGGTAATTCACGGGTGAGGGGAAAGAAGCGTGGATACTGAAATATCCTTTATGAGGTGATTTTGTTTCCTTAGATATTGATTTCAAGACCACAAAAAGTTAAGATTTTGGTTTTCATTTTACTTCACATTTATGCCAGTTCTTCTTGGTCTCATTTGTCATCCACAAGTCCAAATGTGTGCCCATCCTCAGTTTGTACAAAATTCAAGTAAGTGACCATCTTTACAATGGACGTACCTCTCGTTTTCCAAAGGAAAGAAAAGACTTGTTTCATCATTGGTAGCAGGAGTTGATTAGGATCTTCAAAGAGACGGTAGTATCCATTGATTTGAGACACGAATGTCTGAGCTCCTCAGTTTGCAGCAGGAATACCAGTGGCTAATTAATCAAACATTCAAGGTGGTCCAAATTAAAATTCACAGTACAGTGGCCTATACCCACGTTGGCAAAGCCCGGGGGGCGTGAAGCTGAGTTTACTTACTGCATGTTATCAACCAACATGTTATATTGGTTCTCATAACTCTTTACCCAAGTAAGTCTATTATACTTGGGTAGGCAGGGATTACGTAGAGTACACTTGCCCGCTTAATACAATAACAATCCTACTCAAATAGCGAGTGTGAGAAGGAATGCATTCCTTGTCGATTTTAAATAACAGACAGTTTTTAACTTCTTCACTGCGCCGCACTGTGCCGATCTGGGACGCCACTGCAAAGGGGTAATATACTTGTGAAGGATTTTGAAAATTCTCATTCGGCAGTAGTATCCGTATATATCTATCTTTTCTCCTCTGTAAAACCTCGGTTGATGTTAATACACGCCACGAAGGTTAACGCTACTAAGTACCTTGTAGCGTTTAAATATGGCATGTTTCACGATAAAAGGACCATGAGTTCCCTTCAAGAATAGTGTTGTATTAGAAAGAAGAAGGATAATTTGAGTTTAGTTGATTTATAAGAAATGTTATAAAGAAGATATAAATTTTGAAAAGGTTTTGACATTTTTGGGAAGTGTGTGTCCGTCAAAAAATGTGTCAAATTATTATCATGGATATTGTTCTGACCAGAGTGAATAAAATGCCGCATGAGATATTTGGTCACCAAAACTATAGGCTAATACTTTACATAAATAAGTTTCCCTAATATTTTTCTCTTTGTTGAAAAGGAATCCCGGTTCTGAAGTTTACTGCTATGGTACTTTTTTTGGACCTCTATGGAATAACCTGTCCGTCCAAAAAAATAATAACGTTTAGAAAACACATTTTTGCTAAAAACGCTATTTATCAAGCTTGTTCAAAAAAAAAAATTAAAAAACTATTTATTATCTCTTTATAAATGTCCTATAAATCAACTAATTCAAATTATACTTCTGCTTTATAATACAACACTATTCATGAAGGGAAATCATGTCTCTTTACTGTGAAACATGCCATATCATATCATTTTCTTAATGCAACCCTGCACCATTATTGATTTCTGTCCAACGATGGGGTATTTATGTACCACACACTGGAGTGATTGAAAACTACCAATCTTTCTGTTCTTACCCAGAAATTTTATCCACCACTTTTGATTTGTATTGACCAAGGAATTCCAAGGATGATAAATGCATGTGTTTATGAAGATTCACAATCAATGAAGGAAAGAAATATTCAAATGAATAAATAGGAGATAGGCCTGTATGCATGATTCTAGCAGAAAATAAAACTTTGCAAAACTCAAATAATACCCACAGGGACCAAGTAAATGATTCATAGCTGAATAAATGTAGTGTATTTAACGATAAATACTCAAACTAACCAGCGTGCATTAGGTTAAATTAAAGACAAAATTACACAGGTCTTGAACCCGGTCCGTCTCACTTATATGGTGAAAGTTTTTAAACTAGACCAAAGAGACTGTACTTATGTGGATACTACATTAACAAGCAGTGTATAAAGTATTTTTAATCTACAAAGTTTCATGTGGCCGTAATATTATTAAAGAGGTAGGCCTGTATGCATAATTCTTGCAGAACTTATGACTTTGCTAAATCAAATAATACATGTGGTCATGATCAAGCAAATGATACTTTCACCACGTAAGCGAGGGAAACTTACGAGAGGAAACCAAAAGCTATTTGTTGTATGCATAATTCTAGCAGAACTTATGACTTTGCCCTAAATCAAATAATACATGTGGGGATCAAACAAATGATACTTTCGCCATGTAAGCGAGTGGAAGCTTACGAGTGGAAACCAAGAGTTATTTGCTAACAATAACATCTTAAACCGTTCCCAGCTCCAGGTTATGTCAACAACTGAATACTTCAAATTATGGTTCCTTCAATATGCAAGCCTACAAACATTATACAGGACATGGATGAAACTCACTTCATTGATTTAAAACATATTATAAGTAGTAGATTATTCCACATTTTAAAATCTTTAAATTATTACCTTGAGCTCTTTGCGGCACATCTCCAACTTATACACATCATCACATATAGGCCCTTTTCTGCTAAGTCTTAATCTGTTCAGCTCACCGAAGTTAACTAGGACTGATAATGCATTAGTCTCTGCATCAGCCACCCAACTAACAGAGCATTTAGGACCTACCAATACAGTCATGACTGTTCCTTGATTCTCCTCCGAGTCAGCCTGCATATTAATATAGACAAATGTGCTTGGTTACCATAGTAACAACCACTTTTACTTATCATATCGCTTCATCTAGGCCAAGCACACATCCCTATCAGTACTTAGATGTAATATTCCCCATAACAGCTCCCCAGATTTCGCTAGGGTTGATGAGGCAATTGAGATTAATTAGCTTGCCAGGGACACAAACAGGTTGCCTATAATTATGGCAAGATTGTAATTTTTACAGAGGTAATAGCTTTTGCATGTCCCTACTTATATCAATTGTCAAAATTGTGTCGGCCACTGCTTAAAATTGTTCTCAAAATAAAAAAGATAATTTGCTTGTGGTAAAACAGCTGTGAAATAACCTGATGGACTTAAAAAATTCAAGGGACAGTTATTACCTGTCAATAAGAAGCACCAATTTTGAAACAAAAACAAAGAAATGCACTATTTGTTTCAATAAAAGTGGATGAGTTTTCTTCAAAACTCATGTATGCAAGGTGGAACCTGTCCTGATAGAATTGTAAATTATTATGTTTTTGTTTTTTTGTCCGTTTTATGGACTGGAGACCCACTAATATGTAAGAAGACATTGCTTTTTACACAGAAAAATAAAAGGTTGTTTATTAGAGAAGGGGTGTTTATTAGGAACAAAATGGTACATTTATAGAATTTTATTGAAGTGTTTTAAAGTTTTTTTAGATCATTACAGAGATTATTAGACTTTCTCAAATGGGGGACTTCTCAGGGGCAAAATTGAGTATAATGAGGACTTTCTATATACATATAAATTGTCAATTCTTGGGAAGGACCGTGGGCCCTATGGTTTTAAGCATGCGGATCATCCACATACTTATTATGGTACTATGAGAGTGTGTCCTTCTGTTCTCTCATAAGATCTAACTTCAATCAAGACCACTTTAGTTAAGGTAAACATGACTTTTAATCAATGTTTACATTTGTTATGGCAGAAGTATAGGGTTGGTAAAATGTGATGCAATCTTCAAAAAACCTGATGGATGTTGCACTTGATCAGTTTTAAGACTGCTTGCATGTCGGTTTATAACTCTTTGTTTGAGACACCTGGGGCTACCACAGCAGTGGAATGTGCACATTACAGTGGTGGTTTAATTCATATGGGTTGTAATATGCCCATTCATTTGCTGCTCACTGGGTGTTCCAGGTGGCTCAAACAAAAGACAAAACCAGTAGGCAGCAATGGAATGTGCACATTACAATGGTGGTTTAATTCATATGGATTATAATGTTCACATCCATTTGCTGCACACTGGCTGTTCCAGGTGGCTCAAACAAAAGACACAAAGCCAGTAGGCAGCAATGGAACGTACACATTACAACATTGGTTAAATTCATATGGATTGTAATGTGCACATTCATTTGCTGCCAACTAGCTCAAACAAAAGACAAAGCCAAGAGGCAGGCAGTATCAAAACTGACCAAATGCGACATGCGACAGGGTATTCGAGATCCTACCACAAATAAATAAACAAATAAATAGAACTTGGAATTTCACAGTGTTATCATGTCCCCACGACCCCACACAATCCCAGATGACCTTTGATCCTATGTGTTGAGGTGTTTCAAAGTTCCTCTCCCTCAAAGTCCCTTTGAAACTAACCGATGCATTGACATACAACAACAAAAAACAGAAAATCAACATTTTTTGCACATTTATACATCCATCCTGACATCCAACCAAGCAGGGGAGGGCAGCCAAGAAATCCCAATTTCAGATATAGCCATTGGTTTAAAACGTAAAAGTGAAATCTTGACGAAAAATTCTGAATTTTTTATATGTTGTCAAGGAATATTTTCTTATTCCAAAACTGTTGGAGATGAAGAATCAACTCCACTGGAAGGGTTATTTCTTATTGTTTTTGTATTAATAACGAACAAGGATGAGGTCGTATGTGGGTCATGGGAACACCCATGACCAACCCACATCAAAGCACCCAAAATGGTTTGTGGTTTGCACTCCGTATTGTTGTAATTTCTTTGGACATTTTTGTGAGTTGCTATAATGAATGAGGCTTGGCCGCCACCGCCTGCAACCAAGCAGACATCTAACCATCTACTGCTCATTTCACTGTTACTTCTGAGATGCATATGATGGAGACAGAAATATTGTCAAATCAGGGCTACCAGGATAAGGAGACATGATGTATACACCATACCCAGTAACTTATTTCTTGATGTGAAACTAATTATTTGGGTCATTTTCATTACACATAAACCCAAACTGATATATGCAAAACCAAATCAACTGTTACCAACAATCTGTCAAGACGTGAAACTAAATTCTCAAAGCACTGAATCTTTCTTGTTCAAATGATGCTATAATCACATAAAACTGATGTGAAACTTTAAATCTTAAGACCTGACATCCTGTTTGATTATAAAGAAATCAAAACTGATCTTCAAAATTTAAGTGTTTGTGTCAACAGTTTTGCTGCATCTTCAAAAATGAATTCTTAAGAAATTGTATATGCTTGTGCAAAAAATGAACTTGGATGAACATAAGGAATAGAATTGGCTTGATCGACTTCTAGAAGAGTATCTCCTGATTCAAATTCAAAATATGTCAATTATTTTCCTGTGACATCATTTCAACATATTACCTGAAAATTCAACCTGTTTTCCAAGGTTCATGTAGGTCTCCATTCACAGTATTTCTACTCCGTTTTATTTCAAAACTGATAGAAGATGAAATTATAGTGTCATGGAAAGAAACACTAGAATTACGTACATGCCTCCATATGGGATATTGAATTCATTTGAATAGTCATAAAATAGCAACAGTCGGGTATGATCAATGCATGGTAGTCTTGTGCAGTCCATGTGACACCCATGTATTGATCAAGAGCTATCCATGGCTATATCAAATGTATTTCAAATGGGTCATTTACTCAATTCCATTTGTGCTCCTCTATTCAAAATCATCTAGCTATTTGTATCCCTATTTACACTTTTTATTTGGGATTTAAAAAAAAAAAAAAGCTTTCTGGAACTGGGACATAATTGTTACATCCAATACATACCAGTAGTGTACCACTGTAGAATTTGCCACCGAAGGAGCTCAGTTCACCTATGACCTTCAGATAATGCAGCTTGGCTTGGAGCTCAGTTAAATGCTGTAAATACATAGAACATATAGGAGAAAATTAAACATCTAACAAGACTCAATGTTGATGCAGCAAAATGGAACTACTTCATTAACACAGCTTAATACTCTGTATTAAGCTGCCTTTCATTTTCTTTGGCGATGTTTGAGTGTAAAATTCTGGAGAAAATTCAATTTTTGAAACTGTGCCATATTTGTGACTTAACTTAGCATATATATGACCCAACATTGACATACTGATTTCACTGGAAAATTACATTTCTGAAACTGTGCCATATTTATGATTTGGCAGAAGTGACAAGGGACTTGGCATACAAATGACCAGACTGAAGTACCGCTTTTAATGGATTCGTCAGAGTTTAAAGAACACTCCATTCCCCCACTGAAAATACTGATCTCTATTCAAACACCACAAAAAGCAGAATATTGATAATTGATAATTCAATATACTTTGTGAAATGAGCAGCTTTAAATATATCATATGGTACCCTTTT
The DNA here is from genome assembly GCA_023653785.1 of Ophioderma brevispina. Classification (NCBI taxonomy): domain Eukaryota; kingdom Metazoa; phylum Echinodermata; class Ophiuroidea; order Amphilepidida; family Ophiodermatidae; genus Ophioderma; species Ophioderma brevispina. The sequence continues at coordinate 697 of JAMKCH010082421.1, read as the reverse complement.
TATCTAATTTTGAAGGGAGGGGACTGTGCAACAAACCTAATGTCCAAACAAGATTGCAGGTTTAGGTATTTTATCTTGTGGTTTATTTACTTGGTCTAATCCTACTTCAATTCCTACTTGGCCATACCCCATTCTGTCAAATTCTCATTTCTTTCAATTTCCACTTGTCCAATTCCCATTTTGTCCCCATCGCATTTTGTCCAATCCCATTTTGTCCAATCCCATTTTGTCCCATCCCCTTTTATTCCAATTCCCCATTATCCCATCCCATTTTGTCCAATTCCCACTTTTTTTGTTCCATTCCCATTTAGAGCTGTTCCCAATTCCATTTTGTTCCATCCCATTTTGCCAAATCCTCATTTTCATCAAAATTCCATTTTGTCCTAAATCCCATTTTGTCATGTTCCAATTTTGTCCAATCCCATTTTCTCCATCCCATTTTATCTAATTCCCATTTTGTCCAATTCCCATTTTGTCCACTTCCCTTTTGTCCAATCCCATTTTGCCCAATCCCATTTTATATCCATTCCATTTGTCTGATTCCCATTTTTTCCAATTCGCATTTTGTCCAATTCCCATTTTGTCCAATTCCCATTTTGTCCAATTCCCATTTTGTCCAAAATCCTCATTTTATCCAATTCCCATTTTGTCCAATCCCATTTTGTCCAATTCCCATTTTGTCCAATCCCCATTTTGT
>JAMKCH010082420.1:0-13522 GCA_023653785.1 Ophioderma brevispina | reverse complement strand
CGTTCATCACGCTGTTCGGTAGCTTACATGGTTACGAATATTGCCAGAGCTACAAGCGAGGGACACCCATTGAAACCGGCCCCCATCAACCTCACATGCTAGAAAGGACCACAGGTGAGCTCAGAAGTGTAATCATTCTGTACACGAGACGCATGAATTTGATCATAAACTGATTTTTATTAATCAAGTGTTCGTTAAACTGATAAATAAATTATCAGTATCGCCAGTAAACTAATTACTGTATGGTAGAACCGAAACTTACTATGAGGAATGAATCAACTAATAACGACAATCGAATATAATAATGATCGACGAAATTAAAATAATTTTGATAATCCAATCTTGAAAGGTTAAAAAATACAAAATTTTTCTTGTGTATTTGATAGATGAAAATCTTACTTGAAATGTCATATTGAATCTATTTAAAACAATTGCAAAACATTGGTGTCTTAAACAAAGTAAAACATTTCATACCGATGTATACTACTTTATTCCTTATAAATTGTACTCTCATCTTACCTTCCATTAAAGTATGGACTCTTGATATGGGGAATCCTTGCAAACGTACTTCGAAAAACTACAAACTTCAAAATGGGCAGTAAGGACATATCACTAAGCCATTACAAGAAGTCATAGGCACCCTTATTTGCCAAATATAATGCCTTAAATATAGTAGATGTATACCACTAGAGCTTGGTGTGTTATGTATAAATAACTCTACCACCATTTACGAGTATATTTAAAGGTTTTTTAACAAAACGCTCTGATATCAAGTATGGCACGAGAAATATCACAATTCATAAATCTTACCCAGAAATAAGAATGTGTTCACGATCCTCTTTGCGACATCGTGCCCTATCCTTTGGAACAAATTGGGGGCACATCCTCAAAACTCGCAATCATACTCCATTTTCGATCAGTTTAAACGTGAACTTATTTCAAATACCAATAATAATTTTTGAACATTGTTCTACTTATACTGCAATTCCTGTTTGATGGCATTTGATAATGTGCATTGAACACGGGATACTTTCCGTGTTGTTGGACTGAATGTCCTTGTTTTAGGTTAGTGTTGTAACATTTAACTTTTAGGGGTTACCCCAGACTGTCTCATTGGCCTTTTGGTCAACTTCCTCCATAATTTTTTGTTCTTGTTAATAATGTCTTGTGTATTTGGATCTTTTATGGAAATAAATAAAGGTGAAGTTGACGTTGAAGTATACCTCAAAAATTTAGAAATGTGTTTCCGCTAATTGTTCACATTTTGTATGAAAAAAAGTGCATTTCCATGGCAGCGCCCACGGTATCACCACTTTTCGCTGTGCCAACATACCTCTATGCTAATATTACACTCTGCGCAGCCAACAACAATATGATTCGCACTATTGCGCAAACATTCAAATGCAATTTAACACTGTAATCCCGAATATTAAACAAAGCAGTAGCGACCACAATGATCAACGTGAGACTGTATGTGTTTCAATAATTATTTTTCTTGTATGTTTTGGCATGTTACCCAATAATTTGACATAGTTAAGTTCACAGAATTCTCAACCGAAAGAGTTATAACTGCTGCTCGGATGTTTGAGGAACTTAAGTACTTGCTAAAAGGAATTTTGAAGAGCCTATAAGTTGGTCGTTGTTCCCGTTCAGAATAACCGGGCTTCGTAAAGGTCCTTGATAGGCCACTAGACATGCACAAGCGCTTTTTTTCCTGATTAGCCAATATCAAGCGAGTTAGCAGATGCTATTAATCATCACACTTACTGGTTCAAATTTCATATTAACAAAAAAATATAGATCTGTGCATTACTACTCTGTTATAAACATGACACTCGTCTAACTACAAACATACCGGAGTCCACACGATTTTGGACGCCATATTGAAAATCTCAAAAACATGGCTGATCTAATTGCATGGGGGATTTTGTCATGTGAAATCTGTTTCCTTGTCCGTCATTCCGCTGCCTGGCTGTCTCCACCTGTAACTAATCAGACCCCTGCCCCGATCTAGATGACACTTGCACCACAGGACCTTATAGTCTGACTGTTACTACTTGCACTGTGAAAACATGTTTTGTAGGTCAAGGTCATAAATTTTGGCATATTTCAACTTTTTCCACTCAAGTTCCCCTGAAATGATTGTAAACAACTCTCTCTTCCATCGTGATAAAATTTTCTGAAAGAGGCTGATCTGTTTAACTATTTTGACTTTTAAAAATTTGTTTGTGACTAAATATTAATAATAATACGAAGTGTTTTTAAAAAGTTTTGAATTTGATTAATTTAACTTAATGAACACAATATGACAAGAATTATTTAGTTGTTGTTAAATTTTAGTACTCACTCACTCGCATACCCCCACCCTGGACAACCATCTCCATCTTTCCCCCTGTTCCCCTTCCACTTAAATATACCCACCAGCCAGGGCCTCTTGCAAGTTTTTTAACTAGCAATATTTTTATACAACAGTGGTACTGCCAACTTAGTAACATACAACATACCTTGATAAAAGGAGCGTATTCCAAGTGAGGTTGTCTAAAATAGTGGCCGTTTTACATTATTGCAAGATATTTCAAGCACCCAGGCGATCTCTAGAACTAGTATGATACTGATGTCACTACATATATAAAGATTGTTTTTTTTATATTGACCATTGTTTTCCAACAATAATGAAGAATTACTGATGTTTGGTGTAGGTGTGTGGATTGCCAGGGAGTTTTCTCAGATAGGTAGACTTGTCAGCCCTTTTTTTTTTTTTGTTTCCTGCTGTGCAAGCAAGCTGAGTGGTACCACATTGAATTACTGGGGGAAAGGGAAACACACAGTGGTAGGTCAAATGGTGACTCTTTACTCTCAATGTTCATCAAATTTTATGTATGGAATTACCTGGCATACATGGCTGACGTATTTTGCGAAACGAAATGAAACGAAACGAACTGTTCGATTTTTAGTTATTTTGAGAAACAGTGTTTTTAAGGTGGTTGTCACCACAAAAGGTATATAACTTTCTTTGTAGTGCCATTTAAGATAGTGTTTAATCGTGTTGATAACTGAAAAATAAACGTTGCATCGGTCACTAACATTGTGACTTGTGTCATTTGTGATTTTTCAAATGCAAACATAAGCTAATTGGTTATGCAAAACTTATTTTTTTTTATTATTTACTTGCTCACACGTTGGCGTTGGCAAGAAAATGTATTAGTCCAAGGAGCCTTAGATCAATATAAGCTAAAACCTGGAAATAGCTCATAACAATGAATTTTTCCAGGATAGGTCAGAGGAATATGAGAGAATAATATACTAAAAGTCCCGGAAAATCCTCCTGGAGCTCACTCCAAATTCAAGATGGCGGTTCAACGGGCGCCATTTTCCGATTTGATTCATATTTTCAAACAGACAGGTTGGAAATACAAATTAAGTGTCCAAACACCTATGTTTAGGACACAATAAATCCAAATGAAGACATTATTTGAGGGAGGTCAACACTTACCAAGTACCAAAACCAACGCTGGCGTCACCAAAACTGGCCGCCATTTCTAATTAGAATACAAAATAGGTCTAAAAACGTATGTTTTAAGGCCCCAAAACAATATGGCAGTCAAAATGGTAACAATTGTGCTAGCTGTTATCCTAACTTTGCAACCAAGCATGTTAGAAAATATCCAAATAGGGATATTCTTAAAACGCCTATGATTTAATGTGCAGGGAAGGAAATTAATAAGATCATTTTAGAATGGCAAAACTCATAAGGAGGCCCATACATATTTACCTGCAGATACCTAGGGAATCCCTCAGCTTCAGCCTGTTGTCATGCTGCAGCAGCGGCGGCCATTGGACATTGGCAGTGACCAATATACGTATTAGGGTACTGAATAAAATTAATATGCAAATTATCATGAATATGCACTACATTTAAATATGCTTCATTTACATAGATATTGGAATACGGGAAAACAGTCCATCAATTATATCATCGCAATAATTGAGAAAAATCTGCGAATGATGGGTTTTTGCTAGGCCAAGCTTTCAAACAATTGCCCTGCAATCCCAGATGAAAAAGGACTATGAGTGTTCTCCTCTGTATACCGGACCAGTTGTTGAAAATCGTAGATCCATTTGTGTTACTGATATGATGGTGAATTGTATTCATTTTCAAGAGAATGGGCAACTTTATTAGGCAAACAAGACGGTTATTAGATTTAGTTTTGTCTCGCCGGAACTTGTTCGGCAGAGACTTAGTAATAACTTTCGTTGGTCTGTCGTTGTCTGTCTGTCTGGCCGTCCGTCCGTCGTCGTCTGTCTGTCTGTCTGTCTGTAGGTCTGTCTGATGCTATCTGTGTGTTGCGTCCGTGTTACGGGCCTTGGTACGATTTATCTGGAGTTCCGTAAGGGCTATGATGATGTACCTTGTTGGAAAGAAGCGGGTCCACGAGTTTCTCAACCTGATAGATTTTTGGGAGTACCGTAAACTATGCAAATTAAGGATCTAATTTGAATAATCTAACGAAAAATTTTCCCGCAAGGATTGTGTTACAAGTTTGCTGGAGTTCCGTAAGGGTATGATGATGTAAACTTGGTGGAGGGAGCGGGCTGGCGAGTTCTCGAACTGATTAGATTAGGGCGTATTTCGGGCAAATTAAGTATGCAAATGGCTAATTAATATGCAAAAAACAGCGTAAATTGCTATATTTTGAACGTACATGGATACAGAAAACTCCTGCATGAAAAGCCTATCATGGTGGCGCATGTTTTTGCAATTGGAACGTGTGTGATACATGCGGCCTTAGGTATGCAAATGAGACTAATTAAATATGCGTACTTAATGTATCTCTGTGATGAAAACCCGTACCATCGGATAGGCAAAATTCCTCGATGCATGAAAGAATTATATGCATGCATCTGTTGGGTGTTTCATAATTGGGTCAAAAGTGCATGTGGGCGATTATTAAAGGGCATTTTGGTTAACAATGAATCTAAATAACTATGCATAATTGCTGTATCCTTGAATTGTACATTGGATATGCAAAAATTCCTCGCACATGAGACTTCTTGCCGTTTAACATCTTTTGTATGAATCCACAATTGCTCACAGTGCAAGTGATCAATTAAAGGGGGCATTGTTTGATGCCATTGATCTAATTGAATATGCGAATTGCTGTATCGCTTAAATGTTACATTGGATATGCAAAATTCTTCGTACATGAGACTACTATAGTAAATCTTTGTGTGAGCTGTGAATCATTACTTGTGGTCAAAATGCATGTCAGCCACTTAAAGGCATTTCTTTGATTATTTAAAAATTGCCAACTATTGCTAAATGCTTGGTCCATTTCAACCAAAATTTTCCTCAGGTTGTCAAGATGGTCGTGGTGAATACTACCAATGATCAAAGAATTTTCTTCCCACCACATGAAAGACTAGTCTGCATTCATCTTTTGTGTGAATCATAATTAGGTCAAAGTGCATGTGGGCCCAATTAAAGGGGCATTTTGGTTACAAATGGACCTATTAAACAGGACATGGATAGGCGCAAGATTTCTGGTACAGGAGGCAGGTGGGGTGTTGGGGGGGAGGTGGGGGGGTTGCCCGGGGTGGGGGGTGTGGTCCGGTCTCCAGTGGGAAGGGTCGGTGTTGGGAAGGGGTGGTGGTAGGGTTTCCTGGTGGGGGGTGGTGAGGGGGGGAGTTGGTGTGAGGGGCGTAGGAGGGGGGGGGTGGTGGGGACGCGAGACAGCGGGGGGGGGGGAGGGAGATGGGGGTTGGGGCCGAGGGGGCATCGGGGTGTTGGGGAGGGGGCTGGGGTGTTGGGGAGGGGGGGGGGTGTTGGGCGAGGGGGGGGGGGTGTTGGGGAGGGGGTTGGGGGTGTTGGGGAGTGGGATGGGGTGTTGGGGAGGGGGAGGGGGTGTGGGGGGAGCGGGGAGGGGGTGGGTGGGGAGGGGGTGGTGGGGAGGGTGGGAGGGCGCGGGGGGTGGGGGAGCGGGGGATGGGGTGTGGGGAGGGTGGGGGGGGGTTGGGGCAGAGCGGGTTTGCGGGTGTGGGGGAGGGGAGGGGGTGATGGGGAGGGCGGATGGGCTGTTGGGGAGGGGGGACTGCGGTGTGGGTGAGGGGGATGGGGGGTTGGGGAGGGGGAGGGGCGCCGGGGGATGGGGGTGGTGGGGAGGGGGATGGGATTTGTGGGTTGTTGTGGGGAGGGGGAGGCGGGTAGGGTGGGTGTGGTGGCATGGGGAGGGGGTGGGTGTTGGGGAGGGGGTGTGGGTGTTGGGGAGGGGGCTGGGTTTTGTTGAGGAGGGGGCTGGGTGTGGGGAGGGAGATTGGGGTATTGAGGGGTGTTGAGACGGGGTGGGGTGTTGGGGGAGAGGGTGTGGGTGTGTGTTGAAGGTGATGGGGAGGGGGGAGTTGGGTGTTAGGGGTGTGGGGAGGGAAGGGGATTGGGGGTGTTGGGAGGGGGTGGTTGTGTTGCGGGGGTTGTGAGGGGGTGCGGGTGTTGCGGGGTGTTGCAGGTGTGTTTGGGGGGGGGTGGGTGTGTTGCGGTTGGGGGGGGAGGGGGGGGGGGGGGTCTCTGTGGGTGGGGGGGAGGGGGTGGGAGTGGGGAGTGGGGTGGGTGTTGTGGTTTGATGTGTGAGGAGGGGTGGTGGAGGAGGGGGTGGGGGTGAGGTGTGTGGGGAGGGGGGGGGGGGCTGTTGAGGGGTCGTGTGGGGAGGGAACGGGGTGGGGTTGGGTTGTTGTGGTGGGTTGGGGGGAGTTGGTGTTGGGGAGGGGGGAGGGCCGCGTGTTGAAGGGTGTTGGGAGAGGGGGGTGGGGTGTTTGAAGGGGGGGGGGGTGACTGGGGGGGGGCGGGGGGGAAGCGGTGGTGGGGAGGGGACTGTCTTTTTCGTCGGTTGGGGTGTGTGAGGTTTGGGTTGGGAGGGGGTGGGTGTTGAGGGATGCTGGTTGAGGGATGTTGGGAAGGGGGGGGGTTATGACGGGTGGTGGGGAGGGGATTGTTGGGAGGGGGTGGGGATTGCGGGGGTGGGGTGGGGTGTGGCCGGTGGTTTGGGGGAGGGGGTGGGGTGTGTTGAAGGGTGTTGGGGAGGGGGTGGGTGTGCGGGGGTGTTGGGGAGGGGGTGGGTGTGCGGGGTGGTGGGGAGGTGGTTGGGTTGTTGCGGTGGGTGGGGAGGGGTGTTTGCGGGTGGTGGGAGGGGTGTTGGGGGTGTTGGGGGGGTGGGGTGTTGCGGTGTGTGGGGGAGGGGTGGGGTGTTGGGGAGGGGGTGGAAGTTGAAGGGGGTTGGGAGGGGGTGGGGGTGTTGCGGTGGGGGTGGGGGGGGGTAGGGTGTTGCGGGTTTGGGAGGGGGTTAGGGGGTGCGGAGCGGGTGGGGGAGAGGGGGGGGTGTGTGTGGTGATGGGATGGGGGGGGATGGTGAGCGGGGTCGGTGTTGGGGAGGGGTGTTGAGGAGGGGGTTGGAGTGGGAGGGAGATCGTGGTGGGGGTGGGGGGGGTGGGTGGAGGGTGGTGGGGGAGGGGGTGGGGGTGGGATGAGGTGGTTGGGGGCGGGGGAGAGAGGGGTGTTGGGGAGGGGGGGGGGGAGGGGGGGCGTTACGGTTTCGGCGGTCTTAGAGGGGGGGGGGGGTTGTTGGGGAGGGCGGTGGGGGGGTGTGGCGAGGTTGGGACATAGTGGTGGCGATGTTGGGGGACGGGGGTGGGCGGTGTGGACGGTTGTGTTGGGCTGGAGGGCGGTGGGGGTTGAAGGGTGTTGGGACGGTCGGGGTGGGGGTGTTGCAGGTGTGTTGGGGAGGGTGGTGGGGTGTTGAGGGGTGTGGGGAGGGGGTCGGGGTGTTGAGGGGTGTTGGGGAGGGGTGTGAGGAGGGATGGTGGTGGGGTGTGGAGGTGGTTCGAGGGTGTTGGGAGGGGTGTGCGGGGGTGTTGGGAGGGGTGGGGGTTGCGGTGTGTGGGGAGGGGGTGGGTGGGGTTGTTGGGGGGAGAGGGTTGGGGGTGTTGCGGGTGTTGGGAGGGGTTGTTCGGGAGGGGGTGGGGTGTTGCGGTGTGTTGAGGTGTTGGGGAGGGGTTGTTGCGGGTGTTGGGAGGGGTGGGGTGTGCGGGAGTGCTCTGGCGTGGGTTGGGGATGGGGGGGGGGGTGTGGCGGGGGGTTGGGGAGGGGGTAGGGGGGTGGGGATGTGTGGGAGGTGTGGCTGCGGGAGGGCGGTGGGGTGTTGCAGGTGGTGTTGGGGAGGGGGGGGTAGGGTGTGACAGGGTTGTTGAGGGGGTGGGGTATTCGGGGGGTTGGGGAGGGGAGGGTGGGGGTGTGCGGGGTGTTGCGGAGGGTTGGGGGGTGGTTTGTTGCGGTGGTGTTGGGGAGGGGGTTGGGTGGTTGCGGTGGGGGGGGGTGTTGATGGTCGGTGTGGGAGGGGGTGGGTGTTGCGGTGGTGCGAGGGGTAGGGTGTGCGATGGATGTGGCGAGGGTCGGTGGGGTGGTGAGGGTTGGTGGGAAGGGTGGCGCGGGGGGTTGGGAGGGGTGGGGGCTGGGGTGTGGGGGTGGTGGTTTGTTGGGGAGGGGTGGGGTTGAGGAGGGTGTTGGGAGGGGGGGGGGTTGGGGCGGGGTGGGGTGTGGAGGAGTGTTGGTGGATGTGTGGTGGGGTGCCAGGGGGGTTTGGGGGTGTGGGGGAGGGGATTGGGGGTTGAGGGGGTTGGGGGGGGGTGGGTTGTGGCGGGGTGTGGGGGGAGCGTGTGGTGTGTTGCGGGTGTTGGTGAGGGGTGGGTTGTGGGGGTGTTGGGGAGGAGTGTGGTTGTTTTGGGGTGTTGGGGAAGGGGTGGGGATGGTTGCAATAGGTGTTGGGGAGGGGAGTGGGTGTTGCGGGGGGTTGGGGAGGGGGGTGGGGTGTGGTTGATGGGGTGGGGGTGTGGTTGATGAGGGGGGGGTGTTGCATAGGGGTGGGGGTGTAGGGTATATTGGGGAGGGGGATAAACTGCATATCTCCACTGTATCTGCTTGAAACTTTGGGAACACTCTACTTCTTACAGTGTCAATCTGGTGTGCTGATTTTGTCTTACAGCTCTACGCGAAAGAAGGCGAGGGGGAGACTTGTGGTTCGAGAGAACCGCCTTGTTAAAATTTATTTCACACTGGGTTTTGTCTTCCACGAAAAATACAGTATAGATAGGGCATCGCCCACTGTCTAAAAGTAATGTCCATCTAAGGCTAAGTCGCCTTCTGATGTCTTACCTTGGCAACTTAGTCGGATAATAAAGGAAAGGAGCCCCGATATCTGCCTTCAGGCCGTTGCCTCTCTCCTTTTTTGCCCGTTGTGCTATATTCTTACTTGAGTGCCCTCTTTGGCGTCGGTCTTGATGAGTTCACCCATGGCACGGTCATGTAGAAGCATAGACAAAGATACAATAGCGAAAATTTTAAGCAATTAGGCAGTTTTACCAGTTCAGAATGCCACTCCACACCGCTGAGGAGTGTGTTCAAAACATTTAAAGCCACTATTCAGTCATTTTTTTATTCAACTGCCAAATTGTTGTCTAATGCTAGTGTAGGTCATATGAACACCTTAAAATTACAAAACAGAAACTTAAGCACTCCAAAGCGGACTTGAAGATGTCATTCACGACTGTTTCTAGACCGACTTCTGTATGAGGCAGCAGGTAAAGGTTGTGTTGTGAGCCAGCTCACTGTTGTACGGTTGGCGGTTTAAGAAAGTCTCTATGCATGGTGAACGACAGATAGGGAACTCATGGAAAGTGATCCGCCGTCTGTGATGGAGGCGAGCCACATTGGCAGGCTGGAGATGGTCGCAGACCCCCATCAGTGCATATGCTGTTGAAACGACCGACACCTGTGCGAAGCCTGTTCAAGGTGACCCAATCCTTACGTGGAAGATGGCTATCAGGTGGGAGTTATGTATAGGGTGAAGTGAATTGGTCTGGTCTGGTCTTGGGGTTGGCCAGGCAGTGTTCCAGGTCTAAGATGTTGAATGGAAAGCTGGAGAGTTTAGCAGCGTTTCAACAGAAAGGCGACAAGAGCGCAGTCGCTGTCTGCCGAGTTGGTGATGCTTTGACAGTGTTATTGCAGCAGGTGCTTGTTGTCCAAAGGAGCCCTGTTCACAAGTTTATTGCATGATGTTCTCTCCGAAGCACGCAGGTGCAATGCCTGAGAGAACAGGTAGAAACTCAGATGGAATGGGACAAGGCAGCGGAATGGTCTCATGGTACTGATGTGTCCAGCTTCTTTGTGCGAGAGCTACTGCACCATGCTGGTGAGGCAGATTCAGCAGCGCGGTAGACCAGAGCCAGGGCGGGGGGGTGGTGAGAGAGTGGATGTGCTAGCACACCAGGAGGATCCAGCAAGGTGGCACAGGATGTTATTCCTCGATGATACAGTGCACATACTGAATCGAGATGCTGCCGATCGCTTCACCTCCCAGAAGGTTGTTGTAGGATTGTTATGCAGAGGCACACTCATGAGGTGAACTTAAGCTGCGAGTGAGCCTCTTTGTTGTTAAGATGGAAGGGAATCTTCCCTGATGTCAGCTTGTCAAGGTCATGGATGCTGCTAATCCAAGACAGATCTTTCGTAATGGAGACATCAAATGGGCAATGCAGTAAGTAGAAAGCGCAATCTTCGGAGAGGTGTGTCACAGGCTTTTCAACATTTATGTATCAGATATGCCAAAAGGGAGTTGTCGCAGTACTCCTAGCAGACGATAATCACTTAGATAAGCTGCTGATTCTTTGAGGCCTTAGAAACATTGTTGCAGAAAGATCAATCAATGTAAGCAAATTTTTCCACCGATGGCCAATTATTGAAACTCGATCAGAAACCAAAGGACGTCAGCTCTGTTTTTGACTTCAAATTCAATTGCAAAGAGAACATAACATCATTCTAGATGGAGATAAACTGACAAATGACCCAAAATTCGAAGCACCTTGGTGTCACAATGGACCGCAGCCTTCAATCAACCACCACCAAGCAAGTCGCTGCAAGATGCAGTTCTTTCCAATCATCCTCCGAAGGCTCGCAGCAGAAATTGGATGGGTTGCAGTCTTTCGACAATTCTTCTACATACATTCAAAGTTGCTTGGCAGACTCAACTGCTGAATACGGTGCACCGGTATGGAGTCACAGTGTACATTCACACAACATTGATTGTCGTTCTGAATGATGCAATGGGACTTGTTAGTGGGTTGCCTTTATGCGACGGCCTGTAGATATCTTCCAATTTCTGTCTGGCATAGCTCCTTTAAACTTTAGGAGGAACTTTAAGACGATCAAGCTCGCCAATAAATGTGAGAACCTGGTAAGCCCCCCCACCTCACTTGCTACCCAATCCAGACCCTGCAGTCGAAGTATCCCTATAGATCATCCTGGATCAATGATAGATTGTCTGAGCAATGGTTATCCTCTATTCTGAACCAAGAGCAGTTTGTGGACCGTCCATCTAGCAAGCCCAAGGGCTGCGACCTGATAGGAAAAAATGGGAAACCTCAACAGAATCAGAACTGGCATTGGCAGTACAAAGCACTTCCTTCACAAGAAGGTGGAATTTCACTAACTGCAATTGTGGAGGCCACAAACCATTAGCCACCTCATAGATGACTGTGAGATCATAGATGACTGTGAGGAATCCCAGGCCTGACGTTGATAATGGGCTATGAAACTATAAGCTGGTTAAAGACGGATCTCCACTGAGATTTTAACTTACTAGCGAAACTAACAAAATGGCTATATATTTATAACATTACATTAAAAGAAAATTCGAAATTGCAGAATGGTTTTTTTAAAATTGTGAGGATTATTTAGGATCCTAAGAGACTTGCTGAAATAGCTTTATTGGAATAGAGACATGCATCATGCAACATTCCTAAACTTTATGGGTAAAATCCTAAAATCACCTGATGAATCCCGCCACATCGCATAAAGCGGGCGATCAGTCGCAGTTTCCTGAGTTATCATTCAGCTCACAAGTCTTCGCTAATGGGTGCTTTTTTTTTACAGCAAAGGCAACTTCGTCACACACTTTATCTCATGGTTTAAGCATGGATGGGGAGCACTCTCCTCCAGCTCCAGACCTCCATGGCAACATGAGCAACATTGAAACAGAATCTCATTCACACAGGACCTCAGCACGGTATCATGAAAGGCACAATCCTGATGATTATAGCAACATGACGTGTTGTAGTTGCAAGAAAGAAACTTCTTGGATTCTTTACACCTCAATGTGCAGTAAATGCTGTGCGTCAAACACTTTGCAAATCATGCCACCGACAGTTATTTATTAGATTTGTCAAAGAGAGACATTGTCCAACATAAGTGGAATTATTAAGGTTGAAAGATGCCTGCACAAATGAGAATGGTAAGACTGTTGGAACTGAAAACTCTTCTTCATTTTGCCATCAATTGATGTCATAATAAGGTGAACAAGTTTTTGTACTTTAAAACATATGTTTAGTATCATTTGTGACTTCTAATGGACGGGGCTATGAAGTTATGATACAATCAGAAAATGGCGGCCCTTTTGGACGCCCACATCAGTGTTTTTGGATCTGTGAGTTTTAACTCTCAAAATAATGAATTTATTAGATTCTTGCCTTAAAACAAATATGACATTTATTTTAGTTTCCAACTCTTCTGGGTGCAAAGTTATGATAAGAAGAGAAAATGCGGCCATTTGGACGCCATCTTGGATTTTGGAAAGAGCTCCAGGGGGATTGTCGGGGACTTTTAGTATGTTATTCTACTCATATTTAGGACCTTCCTGAAACAAACTTTAGCTTGTTATCAGCTATTTCCAGGTAATAACTAATGCTCTTGGCCTAGACTCTACAGGATTAGACTGCAATGAGTTATAGTTTGGGTGCAATGAACCCGTTTCGCATTTTTGTATTTGGCGGAAAAGGGGCGTATAATTTGTCACAGGAATTAGTTTCACTATTCATTCTTTTTCATATTAAAACATGAGAGAACGCAGTTCCTGTGGTAAATGGCAAGGTTCCTCCCATACTTGGGTGCATTGAGCCGAAAGTGATTTTTTTTCAAATTAATCAGATAGCTAAGTTGTTAATGCAAATATTTAGTTTTATTATTCTGGCTCATATAGTTAGCGTTGGCAAGAAATATTATCTGCAGGATTAGAGTCCTCTGACGTTTATAGTTTGGATGCAATGAGGCCCGTTTTGCATTTTGGTTTTCAAAAGGTAATCATATAGCTAATTTGTCATGCAAAATTATTTTTTATATTTCTGGCTCATATAGAGGCATATTGGCGAAATGATATCGCCAGGATAGAATCCACTGACGTCTTATAGTTGGTGCAATGAGCCCGTTTCTCATTTTTGTATTTTGCGAAACAGGGGGTGTATAATTTTCAGGAAATAAGTTGCCACTATCTTCCTTTATAGATTATTGAACATGAGAAAACGCATTCCTGTGGTAAATGCAGGTTCAACACCCTTACTTTGGTGCAGTTGAGCCTAAAGTTTTTTTTTCCAAATGTAATCATATAGCTAATATGTTAATGCAAAATATTTTTTTATTTATTTCTGGCTC
>JAMKCH010082419.1:0-12526 GCA_023653785.1 Ophioderma brevispina | reverse complement strand
AGAAAAAAGTGTGTTTCAAGGATGGGTCAGGTTACAGAAAACAGTCCCCACTATACATTGCACTCTAACTTAGATACCAGACCTTGAAATATGGGGGGGGGGGGGTAGATTCCAATGGGTGAGCCAAGGTATTTCTGAGAAAGCAAATTTGGGTCCTTCTATATAGAATCTGTACAAAGGGTCAGTTTTTTCGTAAATGGCATTGCTGGGGGAGGGGGGCGGGCAAGGGTTCTGAGCATGGGGGTGCTTCCAACCCCCTTCCCCGTAGTTATGACACGGATTGGTCATGAAGTTTTTGGTCACAAGATGGCAATATCTTCCAAACTAACATAGTCTAAATGTATGCCGTCAAGATGTCCTGAAAGGTATGAGTGGTGGATTTCCTCTGCATTATAGAGAGCAGATTCCTTGATCACATTAAACAGAACTATATAGGACTGCTAGTCTTAAATGCTGCTTAATGTTGCATGCAATAGCCAAACCTGTTAATTATATCAAACTAGACATTTTGGTATTAAAACATTGACCTAAATTCCTTAAAATTCCAAAATAGGGTCGCTGGTGATGACACTCTGTCCCGTCCAATATCACATGCCTGGTTTCCATGTGACAGACATTGGACATCTATACTGGATCCCACTGTTGAACATCACCCATCTGTTTAGGCCACTTAAAATTAATGTTTAGTTCTCATAGCACTGTCTAGCTTGAAAGGTGAGAAAAATGCCAGCACTAGCAAGAAAATGAGCTTTTTTAAGTTTTAAATGTATAAGGAGTTAAAATTCTTAGGCTAGATTAGAGTAAAAAAAGTTAGTCTCAGGAGAAATGTGAAACGGAGAGCATCAATGGATGCTGAGGCTTACGAAGGTTCTGTATTGTTTTATGCCACTTCTTCATACTTCATAAGGTCGGTGTGCGTCATTTATGGTGAAGGTGATTCCAATGGGAAATGGTTTATGGACTGAAACTTGGGGGATAGTAGGGTTGATTGTTTTATGCGTCATGATTAGGCCATTGGGGTCATTCAAGGTCAAAGGAAGTTAGTGGTGATTTGCTTTGTTGTAAGGATATGATACTTAGGGGTGGGAGTGATTGATGCGAAATATCTTAAGGTCATGATAAGGTCATTAGGGGTCTTTCAAGGTCCAAGGTGTCAAGGGGGGTAAACGCAATGTGGTGTGGAGACGAAAGCTTGCGAGTGGTTCAGTTGTTGCTGCTGAATAGACCAGTTAACAGCAATGGCTTGTAAAACATGTTAGGGCCTGGTATCTTGAAATAGGTCGGCATGACTGTTACACAATGGCAATTGTATCTGTTAGAGTTTAATACTCTTAGGCCAAGAATTTTAGTTTTAACGGGGGGGGGGGGCGGAAATTTATGGGAAACAAGCTGAAAATTCAGGATGGTTGCAGAAATGTGCTAGAATAACATACTAAAAGTTCCCCTAAAATCCTCTTGTGCTTTTCAGAAATAAGGGGGAAAAAGTTTGTACAGGGGGTAAAAAATTTACAAAAAATATTAGAATTGTCCTAAATGTGTTCCAACATTCTTGTCATGCCCAGGATCATAAAAGGTATAGTTTGCCCCTATCTACAATCTGTAGTTTAAGTACTACAGACATAAATCATTCAAGGTAATCCTGGGGGTAAATATTTCAAAATGATCCAATGTCATTGAAACCAGATTCAACTTGCTCGTAGAGTCATATTAAAAACAGAAAATGTTACATGCAAACACATACATGGATTCAATATGACATATAAGAGCAGAAGCAGTGGGACCCATAGAGCCTGTAGAACCCCCATCACAGTTGGCCCTGTAATTTTGCACGTAATGACCATCACCTGTTTAAGGGTATTTATTTGGTGTTTCATGTACAACTAGATGAAGAAGGACATCGCCGGATAAAGAAATGAAGGAGGCCCTCTATAACATATAGTTAATTTCATCATCAATTTGACTGGTGTTTTAAACGTAACTTTATCATGTATGCAAGGGTTTTATATCACCAAAATACACTTGTATCAAGAAAAAATAGAAAAGTCTGAGACACTTCAGGTGGGTATAATTCTGAAAAAGCAAAGCTTTAGAGCTGCCTCGTTTACAATGACCAGTTAGATAAATGAAGAAACAGGGGATGTTGCATAGCTGCCCGTTGGTATAGAGCTTGTAAATGCTGCCTAGATAGACAATTTGGGCCTCATAAGCTACAAAGAGGCTACATGAGGCAGCAACAAAAACCCAAATACCTATTGTCAGTGCAATGAGTGCCAAGATTTGGATTACATAATCGTCTTCATGCACACCAAGCAAACTCTTATGCAACACAGACCGCAATCTTAGGGCCCATGGACAGCCGCTTTTATATATGAGCAAGAAAACTCAC
The DNA here is from genome assembly GCA_023653785.1 of Ophioderma brevispina. Classification (NCBI taxonomy): domain Eukaryota; kingdom Metazoa; phylum Echinodermata; class Ophiuroidea; order Amphilepidida; family Ophiodermatidae; genus Ophioderma; species Ophioderma brevispina. The sequence continues at coordinate 10,140 of JAMKCH010082419.1, read as the reverse complement.
AATCACACTATTAAAATTCCAATTCACGTGGCCACAGTTTAATAGATTTCATTCAACCAGTATATTGAGCAATACACCACTGCATTTTAGTATTTATATGATACAGAAGCTGCATGGTCAGCGGTTATTAACATTGTCCATCCAAGGCTAATGAACAGAGCCCTTGGTAGATTAAGGCATGGCCTATACCTCGTAGTGTGGTATGGCATGTATATTATGTAATAGGGTGTGTTGGTTTTGGCAATTACATTTAGTGCTCAGGCCCCCCAAAAAACCCCCAAAAATGCAAAATGGGGTATTTCCCCCCAAGAAACCCGAATGGCCACTCACATATATGTGCTAATAATATAACACAACAATCCTTGCAAACCGGCTTTGGTTCTGGGGGGGGGAAAGGGTTCAAATTTTGGAAATTTCATACCCATTGAAGCCTGTTATTATAATTTTAATAAAAGACATTTTGAGAAGTTCTGTGAAGTGAATTTTTGAAAACTACGAAAAGGTAAACTTTGAGGATGTCGTTATAGTGGGGAATGTTCTAATAAAAAAAAAAAAAAAAAAAAAAAAAAAAAAAACATTTCATCCGTTCTCATGAAAATATAGAGGGCGTCCTCCCTTCATTTCATTCCTTATCCGGCGAGTTCCTTTGACAAATAGTGAAGAAGGAAGCCATGTTTTACCACACTTCAACCGAAAACTTTCTGAATACAAGGTACAAAAAGGATGACATTGAGCCTTTTTTTAACAGATACTTGTTATTAAACTACAAGCCATAGATCGGGCAAAAACTATACTGTTTTTATCCTTGGGACATGACAAAAAATGTGGAACACATTTAAGGACAATTGAAATATTTGTAATTTTACCCCTGTACAAATTGGCCCCTTATTTCTGAAAATGCACAAAGGGAGGGATTTTTTGGGGACTTTGTGAGTATATTATTATAGACACAATTTCTGCACCAATTCTTGACATTTTCAGCTTGTTCCCAGAAATCTTTTCCACATTTCCATGTTTCTTTATTAATACTATTGGCCTCATATGGCCATAACGATTCGCGGAAGATTTTAGTCATATTGTCCGAACGGCCACTCACTACAAAACGTAATTGAAAGGAGAATCTATCTTGGATCACTACCGTTTTCTTCCTGTTCTGTCAATTCACAGATGGAAAAGTAACTTTGAGAATTCTAAAGGACTTATCCTTCACTTTGAAGCTTTCCTGCAAATTTCAAATATTTTCAAATCACTGATAGTGTCTTTAATTTGGGAGCGTTAAAACCGCTTCACGGGCCGCTTCAACCCCAAAATGAAAAACACATCGCAAGAACTATGTTCACGACCATGTTGCGATTTCCGTCACTCGTTTACGACTGTCTGGGCTCATCCACTAATTTAAGTGTTTATTATTGGTTGGATGACATAGAAATTGGAGGGTTGACAAAACAGAAGGAATGTAAACTCAGCACTGAAAGAAATATTTAAAGAATTTTCTTTAATTCTGCTGTTCACAGGTAAATGAGAAAAATGAGTAGCTTTCTTCTGGTACCAAAATTTCACCACTTCGGTAAAATCTGGGCTTCTGGGGACGAGGCCATATAGCGATCGGACAATGGACCTTTAAAGTCTATTAGAAAATCATTAATTTCTTATTCTGGCCGTTGGTGCATAATAATCGCAGTGTATTTCCGAAACAAATCGCAAGGTATTGTTTTTTTCTAATCGACAGTGGACGTTTTACTGGTACAAGAGTAGGGTAACGGGTTTCGTAGTTTCTACTACAGAATTTAGTACGCATATTTTCATTACGTCATGCAGCTAGGGGACCCTGTCGTTACCATAATTTTACGGAATAGGGGAGATCGCATCAAGTACTTCTGCCCGTCCTCTTCATCATAACAAAATAGTAAAACGATGAACGACCAAATAGCCTGGCAACAGCCTTGAGAGTGTTGCCTTGTCCAGCGACATTAGAAATACAGCTAGCGACCGTTCAATACTCAAATTGATGCCGATATCATTAATGCTTTAATGGCTCAAGCTAGTTAGCTGATAATTTATCTCGACCCGTAATGCGACTCAAGTAAAGCCATACTTTCATACAACAATACAAAAAAAAAATTAGATTGGGAGTTTATTCACAAATCGTGAAAGAAATATGGCGCAAATTATTATAATTAGGCATTATAGGCAATCACGTTATTATCATAACATGATCATAACAAATGCATAATAAAGAACAGACAACCATGTGCCGGACATGTGCCCAATGAATTGAGAACTTTGGAACATAATGTTTTAAGATAATTATGATAAAAAAAACTGACAAACGCCAAAAAATCTCAAATTTGATTAAATCCATGCCATTGTTTAAAATAATAACGTATATTTTCAAGAAAGATCAATTTATTTTCCCAATACTGCCGTGGATGTTGCAAGACTTGTGTAGGCTACTTGTCGGGTTTCAAATTTTCAGGTTTAATTACGTCACGCAATAGCCAAATTAGGTCAAAATAATTTTGGAATTGTCGGGTCAGTTTCATTAGCCATTTGATGTTATTGTATCCCCTCTGGTATCGCCACCATTTTTGGGACGAATACAGGTGGAACACGTGCAACCCCAGGGACCCCAAGGACAATACGAATGCGGTGAGAACTACAGTATTAAAATAACTCAATCGAATTTGTGAGCTCTAAAAATGGACCCAAGTTTAGTGCGAATCGTAGTCACAGATAACATTTCCACCCCAATTGCGGGCACTAAGTCTCAGCAATCATCTAAGCACGCCACGGCAGTGCCTTGTCAAGGAGTAACAATGTATTAAAAAGCATGGTTCATAATGACAACAACAAAAAAAGCACTGAATAAATTGAAGATATATTCTTTAGTTACGATTACGTGCTATAAGGGTTGTCAGACTGGAATTAAACGTGGGTTGAATTTGAAAAGAGAAATAGGGACATAAAAATGATATTGGATGTATTTTAAGTTGACCAAGCAAGCAATGCCATGCGCTCTTCGCAACTCGAGTTTTTTACCCGTCAAATGCACCGACCTCTATACATGTAGCTCGACATCAAATGGCTTAGTATCCACGCGCGCGGAAAATACTGGGGACTTTTCCCCATGAATCATGACGATCCTGGATGATATCTAATCTTTATAAGACTCTTATTTACGGCATGAAACCGTGACACTGGGTATCAGGTATCACTGAGATGCGGTGCATGATATTTAATTAGGTCATACTGGATGAAAACAAGCAAGGACCTCAAGTCAGTGTGGAGGTCCGATGAATATAAACGAAGTTCGATTTTTACATTAAAAAATCAAGGGTAATTTCTCATCGTAAAATAGCAAACTAGTAAAATAAACTAAAAGCCTTAAAATCAGCTTGTCAATTACACCCTTCTACTCAGAAGTATGGGGAGCTCTGACGCCCCTCCCCTTTTTCGGTCACTACACTACAAATTGACCTGGATGTTTGCAGCAGGGGGCGTCACTCTACGTCAAACGCTACTCAACCTCCTCACTTATCACCGATTCGTCAACTTTATTGACTCGGAAAGCCTCCACGCCCGATTCATTAATGCCTGCCCACACATCCGACACCCGATTTCTGCTACTTGTGCGGTAGACCTCCTCTTTCCCTCACCAGTTCTCTCTCCCCACCCGCCTTGGCAGGAACCTGTATTCCTTTTCCCCACATTCCGGACACTTGTCTCCCCCCTGAACGTTCCACGCCTCCGATACCCCCCCCCCCCCACTTTTCTCCCACACCCCATTAGCCCGCCCCGGCCCGCGCCCCTCCGCCCCGATCGATCTGGCTCACTCCCCCCTCACCCCCAGTAAATCGCGTCCTCCTGCTTATTCTACCCCCCCCTACTCTTCTTCTTCCTCTCCTCTCTCCTTCCATCTCCCTCCTTACTAGCTCCAGCTATCAGCTTCCCTAACTTTCCGTAACTAGCACTCCATCCCCTCTTCTCAGCGCTCTATTCTTGTTTTAGGATTTCCCATGCACCCCCCCCTATTCGTTCCAAACCTACTCCTTTGCTGCTCACGGTTCACCACACCCTCCCCACATCTTCCCGCCCGTGGGGCCGCCCTGTCCCCTTGCGTCAGCCCCCTGATTCCGGTCTCCCACATCCCATCTACTTGTTTTTTTCACCATTTCTGCGTATCATCCCCCTGCCCCTTCCTTTTGTTGACATGTCCCGATGTTCTCTGCGCCTCGGTGCCTCCCCTTCCCCTCATCTCTCGTCTTTCGCCCCTCTTTGTTTCTTCCTCCCCCACCCCCCCGCACTCCTAAGAGTCGCTCAACTACGCCTAAACCCCTTCCTCATCTTGCCCTTCACCCTCCCCTCAACCCTTCCTTCTTCACCCCCTCATCCTCCGCCCCTCGCACCCCCTTGTGTGCGCTCTCATACCATTCTGCCCCATCTCCTTCATTTCGCCCCCACAGAACAGTTCACTTGTCTCACGATTCTATTCCCTCCCGCCACCGCTCATTCCCCCCAGCCTCTTTGCGTTCCTTGCTCCCGACCAACCAGTCACCGCCCGTCTCTTGCCCCTGCGCACGACGCACCACCCTCCCCCCCTCCCCCTTCCCACAGACACCTCACACGCCTCACTTTCAGCCACGCATCCCCCTCTCGCATCCGCTCTCCCCCCCCCCCCGCTCGATTGCAACCCCCTCTTCCCGCCCTCCCATAGCGTCCGCACCAATAACGATGTCTGCCGCTCCCCTCTTCACACTGTTGCACCCACTTATTGAGTTCCCCCCTCCTCCTAGCTTGGGCGTCCTGGTTCTCCTTCCTGTCATAGTGCCTCTGACTTTGTTATTTATCCCTGGTCCAGGTCCCCAAAACCCCGCACAGCTGGCTTCTAACGGCTTGCTTTTTCGGTTTCCCCAGCTTTCGCCGCTTCGACTCCCACGGGCCGCTGGTAAGTATGGGTGCGGAGAAATAGGTTTTCCACAAGTGAAGGGGCCGAAGGGGTAAGAGGGTAGAGGGGGGAGGGGTGAGGGGGAGTAGTGTAGTGAAGGAAAAGGGGGAGGGTCGTCAGAGGATAACCACCCCTTAATTATAGATTAGAGAGAGGGGTATTGTTTGTATGAAAAGGATTAAGGTAGTTTTATTTCTACTTTTTCCCTCTATAATAATATCCTCTTCTGCTCCACTACCTCCTCCTTTGTTACTTTTTCCCCTTCCCCCCCCCCGCCCACCTTTTTGGATTCTTAGGCCCTTCCACGAGTAACATGAATCCCCCCACCCGAACCTGACCTATACACGCTTACTCATTGTGTTAAGGGTACCGGCCCCCCCCTTCCCTCCTCCCCGCCCTTCCCGTCCCCTTTCACGTTGGGCCTCTTTTCTTTTTCGCACCTCGTTGTATGGGGTACCGGAGTATCCGTCAGTACACCCCCCGCCTTCTAACCCTAGCCTCCCCGACCCCTGCCCCGGGTCCACTTTTTCTCCCCGGTCCTCGGCATCCTGGTTATTGGGAGACTTAGGCCCCGAAGAACACGCCCCAACGGGCCGCGTTCCCAAGGCCCCCTCTTTGCTTCAGGTTGCTTTGACCTACCGCTCATGAAACGAGCGTGATTATTATTAATTAAGTCACTCAGCCTGGGGATTTCACCGTTTTTCAGATTACGCCGGAGGAGGAGGTTTCCAGTTTTAATTCTCACAAGTCTTGCTACCCGGGTCCCAGTTGCTGCCAAATTGTAAAAAATTAGTAACAAATTGTTCATTTTTCTTTTATCTGCAAATCTGATCAGAAGTTCTCAAACCCAGGTATCAAAGTGAAGGAGGTTGCAAAATCATGTCCCCTTCGGCTAAGGTTTGGTTCACTCGCAAGTCTAACACCAATTAGGAAAAAAGGGACGGTCAAGTAATTATGGCGAAATGATGCCACATTTGTTTTGAAATGAATAATGTTGAATTTTTTATCCCACAAAAACTGATATATAATACGAGTTCTGATCTTGATATTTTTTTTATGGATATAATTTTAACAGGCATTAGAAAAATAATAATTGGCAAATATTTCCAGTATTTAAAAGACGCACCCCTTCTAAAACAGCGTGCGTTGTGTACAATCAACATCGCAAAGAAGCATAAATAATTATATGCAAGAGACGACTTTAACAGGTGTGACATTCCAGCCCCGGCACGCAGGCGGGGCCTGGAACCCGGGTCAAGGAAATGTTGACGGAAAGGTGAATGGGGTTGATAGGGAAACGCAGATGAAAAGCGCGATTTGGACTACATTGTACTATATCATCTGTTAAAATATTCAAGAGGTCCAAAAGAGCAAGTCCTCATCCGTTACATTATTTTTCAACAGGTTCAACCCCCGAGTACACTACCCAAAGTGATGGGCTTCATTATTAGTTTATTGACATGTTGCAGACGGGCGAGATGGACCATGCACTTCAAAGAGGTGGCCGAATTCCTCCCAAACAAGTCTTTCAAATTGGCCCAAAGACAGCAAAATGTAACCCAACAAGCCATATGCAACAATTCAAAACAACATAAAAACATCAAACTACATTCCCACAAATGGATGCAAAAAGAAAGAAAAGAAAAAAAGAACAAAAACCACAAAGTCTTTTAAACCCCTCTAAATTAAATAAAGAGTCACAAAAAACAACAAGTGTTTCCCAGGTGCGGACCACGCCGACCATACCGAGAGTAGCCCCAAATCAAAAGATGTACCATTACATTCACACAGGGATCAAAGATGAAAAAAAAAAAAAACAAAGAAAAAATCAAATGGTTAATCAAATCAAAATCAATTCAACAATGCAAAGCTACTAATATCATAGCATTTAATCGAACCAGGAAGATAGTCTAACGTCTGGACTAGGTAAAACCAGAGGAAGATGTAAATAAATTAAAATTCGATAACACCCCTCTCTCACAAACACACACACATAGGCCCCAAAACATCACGATTCTGGCCCGTGATTATATTCTTGCTTCATGTACATGATGTATGCATCTTGGAAAAAATTGAGATGCAAACACTCCTTGGACCAACAACATGCGCGGATGTAAATCGACCTTTGTTTTTAATTATTTTTTAAACATTTAATAGCTAATAATTAAAACTGAAATTGTTTTACCTAACTGTTATGATCTTAACCGTTAAACTTGTAAGTAAGATCATCATTCAGGGTCACTTAGAATCACGAGTAAGATAACTAATAATATTGCTGTATGAATTGACTGTTTGTTCATTTTACACAACTTAACGGGTGTAGTCAAACAGCATTATCACGCGACTGATTACTGTAAGGTAACTTTTATCGAACGTTCCAGTCTCACAACTTCCCTGTACAGTGTCAAGTGTTACAGTTGTTACACATCAGCTCAGCGAAAAATACGTTTCACGTGAGATACGTTATGATTGAACAATCCAAATTGATTGCAAAATCTTCTATTCCCTATGACGCATGATTCGTGTTTAAAAACTTGACATAATTGAAGCCCCTGTAGTTGCTTTTCGGCGAGTTTAAAGAAAAAAATGCATCGATCAAGTCGTCCTCAGTCACTAGGCTTACTCTAGTAGTAAGCCAAAAATGCAATGCGAAATACAGGATTTTTTTTATTAAGGACTTTTTGACCGTCTCACTTTTTCTTTTTTTTGGCTTGTTGCACGGACAAAATTTTCTTTTTTTCTGATTTTTTTAAACAAAATATTTCAAATGAGTAAAAAAAACCTACAAAAAAATTATGCAGTCAAAGACGAATTTGAAAACAAAATGCGCATGGTCTTCTGAGGACAAAATTGTTTTTTTTTCTTGGTCTTCTAGCTCACGAAAGTTTATTGTGTGGTTTATTAATACATAAATAAGTCATACAATCCATCAAATTTTTAGGATCAGGCACTTCACACTTTAGAAAAAAAACTAAATTTCGTGGCTTATCGGCTTTCACGCTTCACTATATCCAAAGACAATCTGGGGCTGCCACAGAAGAATATGCAAATGAGCTCATTAATATGCAATATAAACTCTACCATCAACAGTTTGCATGTGTAATACTTGTGTCCATCACGACAAGCTAAGTGGCATCAAAAATACATCTCAAATGCTAAATGTGTCTCAAGCTATGCTGGCGGCACATCACAGAAAAGTTAGACCTTCTCCTAGGACAGTGAAGAGGGGGCTTATAATAAACTAATTATTTTTTTTTATATGGCCAAAAATAGGCCTCTTTTGTCATATGAATCACATCTATTTTTGCAAAGGAACAAGTAAAGGTTCAAATAGTTTTGACAAGCATGACCAAAAGGCATTCATAATTAGGTATTAAAATAGGCCAATGGGCTACGAATTTTGTCCCCTTAAGGTGTGGCTTGTTATTCTTTTCACTTTTAGGCAGGGGTTCTCAACTATTTGGCTCGCGGGCCATGGCGGTCTGTAACCCTTCAAAATAGTCATGCTCGCGGGCCAAGATGTCACCCTCTTTGCTATGTTGCTGTATATTCAAAACTGTTCAAGGGCCCCAACACCCAAAGCTTCGTGGGCCGGGATCGGGCCCGCGGGCCGCCTGTTGAGAACACCTGCTTTAGCAGACTTACACAAAGCTTACACAAACCATTATCCAGTGGAATTCATTATATATGAACAGCTAAAATCAGCAGAATTATTACTCCATAGCACTGGCTTTCTCCAGGGAAGATTAATATTCATCCTTGGTCACCTGTGAGGGAATGAAAAGGATATATTAAAAATTGACAAACAACAATATAAATCGTTTGTATGTATGTAAATTTACCGTTTCTGATGCTATCCGCTAAGGAGAAGCGAGGGATACCTTTCAGACCTAACACCTATGATAATATCTTATTGCTCCTCTCTAGCAACCCTGGTTGAGAGTGCCATGATAGTAATCCGGTGGTCGCGTTCGAATCCGGCCAAGCGCAAATTTGTTTTTTCACACTCACATGCGCTGGCTGGTTTATAGTGTGATCCTCGGCTGCTGGGAAAAATCTCCTTTTAATTCCGCAATGGAGTCCACAGCTGGAATTTTTACTCTGTACTCAGATAGGGGGTCAAGCCGGGTTTTGACCCGCTCAGCCTGGGGTCTGCTTAGGGGGCGGTAAAATATTACAGTACCTAAAATTTAATAAATCTTGGTCTTCAGGGCCCATATGGTAAAAGGGGTCCGTAACTCCAAGGTTCCTCCCCCAGGCCTCAATTTCTCTCGGTGGCCCTGGACTTAATCATTCTAAATTCTGGATTTTGATAGAACTATTTCTTGAAACTAAGAATTCCTCTTGGTTCATATTTGTACTTGTGGAAAATAACTTAGGCTTAACCAACTTGTACTTGGCAAATATGCTCATCCCCAAGTACCCCACAAGTTCAGTGTTTTTTGTATTTATACAACATTGAACATGACTGACCTTGTTGATCTCTGGTGTATCAATATGTGACCCAAAACCAGGGTGTATTTTCTAAATACACGGTGAATGTAAGGTACCAGGGCGCCGGCGCAAGGTATGCGCCAGGGGCGGCGATCGCCGCACCACTTTTGGAAGCAAAAAAAAAAAAAAAAAAGAGCGAGAGAAAGAGAAAGCGAGAAGCAAAAGAGAGAGAGAGAAAGAGAGGGGCGAGAGGGAAGAGATAAAGAGAAAGATTGGAAGGAGATCGTGCGAAAGGTTGAATTAAAAGTTTCGATTGTCTTAAATCAGTATGGTTTATTCAAAATTAGTGGTTTAAATATCATGGCGATCCAGAGCCGTCGTCCTTCCCCCACCTCGCCGAAAAAATCACTCTACAATATATACCTAGCCTACTTTAATACTTATACTCTGTTTTATAAATAACTGAAAAATCTTTGTAACCCATAAAATTTCATTTTTTTCGCGCTATGCGCGGTGAAGGTGCAACGAGAGATTTCCACATGACAAGTGTCCCGAAACAAATATAACATTCTCTTTTTTTTTTTTTTTTTTTTTTTTTTTTTTTTTTTAAAATGCATTTAAAATACTCCCAATTGAAATGACTAATTTTCTTTTCTTTCCTTTCGAATTGACTATTTTTTACACAGCCCATGTTTTGTACATTGACAGCAATCAAAATTGGGTTTTGTTTTTTCACTTCAATTCAAGGCATTTCTGTATCC
>JAMKCH010082418.1:0-21546 GCA_023653785.1 Ophioderma brevispina | reverse complement strand
TGAGCATCACCTTGCAAAGAATGTTGTTTTTGACATCGATTGAAATAACTTTTTGCAGTAAAATTTTTACTGGTATAGACAATATATTTTTGGACATTTTTCCTGGGGACGACTTTTAATATTAATTAAAGTAAGTCATCGCCATCCCTAAGCGGTGTCTCCAAGTAGTAACATCGCCAATTTGAAATCCTATAGTTTACGAACTCCAAGTAATGACTTTCTTTAAAGTAAACTCAAAATGTCCTGCTATTGCTTTAGTAATTATCTCTAAAGCATTTGTCAATTATATTCTCTCCGAGTGTAAGATCTTTTTCGGTAACAATCTCGAGTAACATTTTTAAGTCCCTCCTCAAAGGATCAATCTTTTTGTCCAGTAAAAATCTCTCCAAGTAATATAGTTTTCCAATCAAATATCCACTTATTTTCAACCAATCGTCTTCAAGGCAGTTCAAATGTCTACTCTCCCAATTTTTTTTATTATTACATGCCAATTATCAACATAAGACGTAGTTCAAATGTGCATTATTGCTAACACAATATCCAATTAGCTCTTAATTCCCATTAGTGAAATCTAATGTTTATTGTGATTTCAAGTATCAAGTTAAAAATTCTACTTACATTCACTCAAACTAATATTTTTAATAAACTTTATGAGTGTCAGGACAAGCGGTTAGTTGCCATAAAAGTAAGGCTGTTTGAGGTGTTTTGGGTAGGAAGTAGGAAGTTGCTTTTTGGCCTAGCAAAATGCAACGAAACATTTAAAAGTTTGCCATTCTACGGTCATAAGTTGCCGGAATTTAGGCTCATAACAGTTCAAGGTCATCATGGGTAATTCGTTCAGAATTATCCGATTTTGATGAAACTTAAAAAGTTTGCAAGAAATACAATATTATTAAAAAAAATGCATATTTTGCTCGATATAGTAGGAATTCGAATTGGTATATCAATGGACCCCATAGGATTGTAAACCACTGTACCTTTGACCTTATTACGACCAATTGAGACTTGAGTGTTATATTTTCTGGTCCTTGGGAATATATGAATAATCTGGGACCATTTTAAAGAATCGGAGCATTCTGAAAAATGTTGCCTCATATTGACCTGAACCGTATTTCCCTATAACATTAAACTATCACTGGACAGATAGGAAACACACTTTTTAATCCTTAGTATATGGCCAAAATGCTGGTATAGATTTCAGTACAATTACAGCTACCTTTTTATTTCCCCCTGTACAAACCTTGCTTCTGCAAATTCATATTCCCAATATTAACTTGTAGACTTTTGATTATAATATTCTCCTCATTATCTCTAAGTATAACAACTCCAAATTCTGTTGGCCATGATTTTTGAGGTCAAACCATTTCCTTAAATGTCGTACACATTTCAACTGCTAAAATGACATTTGAGTTTCCCTATTCCATTTGATTACCTGAGTGATGACATGCACTGATGAGCACGATTACATACGATTTCGTTGTGTACTTTGACTTTCACTATTGACATTTGAATTTTGCCTGTTGTGATTTTGATCTTTTCAAGTGGCCATTTGTTCTGTCCTTTTCTCGGTTTTGACATTTGAATTCATTAGTGACATTCGAATTACCCAAATTACAATTGCTCTGATACCATGGCTATTTGACCTGGAACTTTGATGAAATGTGCAAAATATGTACCTTTATATATTTAGTGAACAATTACAAAACGAACACGATTTTAACTATTGGCTACAAAAGGCATGGTTAAATGATTTGAATATAAAATACGTAACTCACGAAACAACTGTCAACTATTAAAATACGGGACTCACGAAAAGTCCTATCCGTCATTAATATAAAATACGGGACTCACGAAAGGTCTTAACCGCTCATTAATATAAATTACGGACTCACGAAAAGTCTATCCGTCAACTATTTAAACTACGGGCTCACAAAAGTCTATCCGTCAATTTAATAAAAATACGGGACCACGAAAGTCTATCCGTAAAGTCTACCTTTTTTATCAGTAGTAAGTATAAAATTGTTACAGGACTCACGAAAAGTCGGTCCGTTACAATTTGTCTTTTTCAATAAAGAAAGCCTTTTTGACTCTCCAACCTTGTCAGCATAATGTAGAATTTATCGTACCCGTGACCGGTTGCATGCGCATTGAACTTTTGTGCTCTATACACCATACGGAACCTCTACACATTGGTCAATAAGACAACAATTTTAGAAAACTGATATCATATCATTTGTTTAAGCTTGGACCTATCATATTTGTAGTTTGAACATGAGAGAGAAGGTACCTGAATATCTTTTGAAAATCTAAGTGATTTTTTTTTTCGAATTAAAAATTAATGGCTTTTGTGTATATTTCAATTCTGTATGCGTCTGTTTGGATGTTAGAAATGATAAGATGTGGATTTAGGCTTTGATACGCTGGATTCTACATTTTTATGCTAATTTCTTATACTTGGTAATGCGGTTTTTTATTTTTGATTTCTGATTGTTTTTTTGTTTTTTTAGTTCTTAGCGGTTGTGTGCGTGGATCTAATGTTTTCTTATGGTTGGTTCTTAGATGGAATTTCTGGTAGTTTTTAGGCTTTTAAGGTGTAAATAATGTTACGGCATGCTTCGGTATGGTAAAAATGCTAACGTATGATCATTTATGTTCCCAATATACTCATTCTTTTTAGGTACTCAATTCTAAAATATTCTCACTCTAAGAATTCAATATTATACTGATATTCTCGTGTATACGCATATCGCCCTGTTGTTAAATATTCTGGAGAAATGGTTAAGTATACCAAATATATTATGTACTCTCAATTTCTTATTCCGAGGCTTTGTTTTGGGCTTGTTGTAACAGTTTACTATACTTGGCTATCAGACTGTTGGTACTTGGTTTAGTTTTTCTATGCTATAAGTTTAGGCTTCTTATTAGTAAATAATCCAATGTTGGCTTTTTTATACTTGCTTTCTTATTTTTATTATGCTTCGCTTCTTAAGCTTCGTATGGCCGTGGTCATTTCTTGGTTCTTAGCCTGCCTTATGATTTGTTGTTAAGGCTCGCTTATCTTGTGATGCAATTTTATGCTTTGGTCTTGGTTATTTTTATTATTGGTTCGTAGACTTGTCTTATGCTTAAAATCTCCGACTTTTGTACTGGTGATTCTTGAGCATTTTTGTGCTCTTATCTTATCTTTCTTATGTTTGTTCTTAGACTTCAACTTATGCTTGGTTATTTTGGTTCTAATGCATGATTTTGCGTAGTTCATGGCCTTTCGTACGATTGGTTATTGGGTTATTTCGTACTCTGGTTCCTAGCCTTTGTTTCGGTCCTTAGTATCGTTATAGTTATGCTTGCCTATTTTTTAAGCTTGGTTCTACAGCGTGTTCGATGAAACGCATGATTTTGAAGCGATTTTTCTAAGACAAATTAGACAATGCAATTTTTTGTGCCTGTTTTGATGTCGGATTTCATTGCCTATATTGGATTTTGGGTCAAAAGGTTTGACAGTTTTTGTGAAACCCTTCTGATCGGTTGGTCGATTTGACCTTTTGCACAATGGTCATTATGTAGAATGCATTAATATATTAATCAGAACAAAACACTTTAAACTGATGTCCACTATATTTAATATGCATTATTTAGTTGTTTCAACGCAGCATGAGGTCGTTTCTGATATATTATACCCTGAGTTAAAAGACAAAATGGATCGGAAGTCCAGTTCAAACTTAAACATAATGATCACAGTAAGTTCAAACTTTTTATACTGCTCTCTTCATAAATAATACTTAGTGTAGCCCATTCCAGCCTGGCCACACCTGTCCTCTTTGCGAGACTCTAACTCTACGGAATTCAATCCTTCATTGATATATGTGAGTCACAAAATCGACAATGGAATCATAAACCTTTCTTCAATTGCCACCTTACTCGGCTTATTCGAGAAACGAAACAGGCTTAGTGTACCCTTTGGTTACACGCTTTAATACGTTATCATACATTTATATATGACCAGAAGAAAGTGTGCAATCCAATGGGTGCACTGCGCCTGTTTGGAATAGAATAAAACACTTTACTCTACAAGGAATTTCAAAATAATATTGGATTAAAAGTATAGCGAAGAGTAGGAAATGTTAAAGTTGTTGTCAACATCAGGTTTTCAATCAAGAGTTTTGAGTTGATACACTTTTTATGCTTTTAAAGCTACTTGGAGGGCATTTTGGCTTTCGGATTGCTAAATATACTGAACTATGCTGTGAAATTTTGATCATCAGTTATGCCAGGTATAATCTATTATCAAATATTTTCGGATATGCTGTACTATGATGAAGTTAGTGGGGAAATATGAGTAATGATCATAGACCGAGTCGGGTAGGTAGTAGTAGTGTAACAGCAAATGAAAAAAAGGAGGAAATATCAACGATCATATATCAATACAACATAAAAATGTAAGTCAGCAATGTTTTCTTGTTCGTAAGGAAATTGTTTTATTTCGCGTACTTAAATATTTCGTAAATTAGACGAGAACTATTTGAAATGTTAAGAAAATGAGCATCTACAGTTGCTGAGCATCACTTGCCCAAGAAATTTTGTTTTTGACATCGATTGAAATAACTTTCAGTAACATTTTAAATGGTTTTATAGACAAAATTATTGGGACATTTTTCCTGGGGAACGACTTGAATATTTAATTTAAAGTTATTCATCGCAATCTAAGGGTGTTCCAAGTAGTAGTAGTAACATCGCCAATTTGAAATCTTATAGTTTACGACTCCAAGTATGACGTTTCTTAAAAGTAAACATCAAAATGCCTGTAGTGCTTTAGAATTATCTCTTAAAGCATTTTGTCAAGTATATTCTCTCCGAGGTAGATCTTGTTCGTAAACAATCTCGAGTAGTACATTTTTAAGTCTCCTCAAGGAGCAATCTTGCCAGTAATAATCTCTCCGTAATATAGGTTTTCAAGTCAAATACCCCTATTTAAACCAATCGTCTCAAAGGCAGTTCAAATGTCCTAATCTCAACTGGTTTTATATTACATGCCCAATTATCAACAAAGGTAGTTCAAATGTTCATTATTGCGAACACAAAATATCCAATAGCCTATGATAATTTACTAGTAGTGAAATAATGGTTATTGTGATTTCAAGTAATCAGAGTTAAGTTAAAAAAATTCCAATTCATCACTCAAAAACGAATATTTTAATAAACTTTATGATTGTCAGGAACAAGCGGTTGTGTAGTTGCCATAAAAGTAAGGCATGTTGAGGTGTTTTGGGGTAGGAAGAGTAAGGAAAGTTGCTTTTGGGCCATCATAGCAAAATGCACAAAACATTTAAAAGTTTGCCATATCTACGGTCATTAGTTTCCGGAATTTAGGCTCTAAACAGTTCAAGGTCATAATGGGGGTAATTCTTTCAGAATATCCGATTTTGATGAAAACTAGTCTCAAATTGTTGTTCTGGTTTCTACTATAACAGAAAATGCATATTTGCTCTAATTAAGTATGAATTTGATGGAAGTATCAATGACCCATAGGATATGTAACCCCACGTGTTACACATTTTGACCTCTAAATTACGTGACCAAAAGTGTGAGTGTGAGTGTGATATTTTCTGGTCCTTGGGACTATATGAAGGTTCTGGGACCATTTTGAAAAGCATCGGAGCATTTTGAAAAAAAAAAATGTTTGCATCATATTGACCTTGAACCTGTATTTCACTATACTATTAAATTATAAACGGACAGATAGGAAACACTACTTTTAATCTTAGTATATGGCCAAAATTTTGGTTATAGATTCAGATTCTTACAGCTACTTAGTATTCCCCATGTACAAACCTTGCCTCTCTGCAAATACATACTCCCCAATACTTACACTTGTAGACTTTTGATTATAATATTCTCTCATTATTCTCTAAGTATAACAACTCCAAAAATGCTGTTGCAATTATTTTGAGGTCAAACCATTTCCTTAAATGTCTACACATTCACTGCCTAAATGCATTTGAGTGCCAATGTAACATTTGAATTACCTGAGTGAAGGACATGGCACTTGATGAGCACAAGGCTTACATAAACGATTTCGTTGTGGACATTGCTCACTATGACATGTGTTTTATTTGCCTGTTGTGAATTTGATCTTTCAAGTGGCACATTTGTTCTGTCCTTTGCTTATTTCGGACATTTGATTCATTGATTGACATTCGAATTACCCAAAATTACAATTGCTCTGATACCATGGCATTTGATCTGGAAACAATATAATCTCTAAGTAATTAATCTCCCAAGTAATTAATTAAAACTCTCCAAGTAATCTGCTCCAAGTAATCTCTCCAAGTAATCTCTCCAGTAATCTCTCCAAGTAATCTTCCAAGTGTAAGTATACATGCATGGTGTATCAAAATGATTAGTACTCATCAATTTCAGAGTATGAACAAAATTGCCATTTGTCATGCAGCATTAAAGAATGATGCACTGAAAACAATAAGTCGAGTGTTAGACATGCTTTACAAATTAGTGGAGCATCTGCTTAGCAGTTTTAGAGCTCTTTAACCAGCTCTACAACTTTTGTGAAAGAAAGCGTTTAGCATTGTAAATAAACGAATCACAAGTTTAACCGGTTCCTACTCTTACTGGATCTGCGTTTTAAAAAACAGTGGTTTAATTAGTAAACATATGTTTGTACAACCTGAAGAATGGTAAGCCTGCCCAACCAATCAAGTGTCTACTAATGTTACAACTTTTGTGTTCCTGCCACCGAGTCACATGACAAGTACAAGTTAGCACATGTACCTGCAATCTGCGCTGTACAGCCACGGTTGTAGGGCTCTCCAAAGCGATGCAAAGGTTAATTTTAGGCATGTTAGGTGTAGTAAGATTCACCCTAAATGAAATGATGAATGTTACAACTTACACATGGGTTCTTATCCATTGGCAGGATTCATGTTCATTTTACGCATGGAGCTAATGAGATGATCCGGCGTGCATGGGCATACTGCGGTATAGATGTACATGCATAACTCCATGACCGTGCACATTGCACGGGCGTCAAGGCTAATACGTAGACCCATGTATCATGGTTTAGATCAGATGATTATGCTCCATGACATGCTTAGAATAGTTAAGACACACAATAATTGGTACATTTGGTGCACAATTTGTTTTTTTGTTGGGGGATTTTCCTTAATTTTTTTTTTTTTTTTTTCGCAACTAATAAGCCTCTTTCTACGTATTGGGTCGCTTTGGATAGCCTGCATGAACCAACTGTGTGTTACAGATTTAATTGTAGGGCTAAATTGGTGCAGCTAGATAAATAGTTACAAAAAAAACGAGACATCGTTTTTACGGAATTTATAAGTTAGTAAAATTACCAAAATAGTTTAGTTAAATAGTAAAGTGGAAAAAATTCTAATATCAAAGAAAAAACTGTTAGTGCAACTTCAATCGCAAGTCGTATTGTTAGTAATATTTCAAAGGTTAGAGTTAATCTCAATATTTCAAGTTAATACTTCAACAGTTCAAAGTTAAGTACCAACAGTTCAAAGTTAATACTCCAACAGTTCAAAGTAATACTTCACAGTTCAACGTATACTTAAAACATTTCAAAGTTAATAACCTTTCACAGTTCAAAGTTAATACTTCAACATTTCAAAGTTAATATTCAACGTTCAAAGTAATATTTCAACATTTCAAAGTTAATACTTCAACAATTCAAAGTTAATACTTCAAAGTTAAAAGTTAATACTTAACAGTTCAAAAGTAATCTTCAACATTCAAAGTAAACCAGTACTGAGTACTGATGCAGCATTTGAATACTGCGTAATGTTCGTGTATTCATCACAGTACTGAGTTATGATACAGCATTGAATACTGCGGCAATGTCATATTCATTCATCACAGTACTGAGTACTGATGCAGTGTTTGAATACTGTGCAATGTTGGTATTTATTCATTACAGTACTGATTACTGATGCAGTGTTTGAATAATCACACTTTTAATATTTATCATCATTAGTACTGAGTACTAATGCAGCATTGAATACTGCGCATATGGGTCGTATTTATTCATCACAGTACTGAGTACTGATGCAGTGTTTGAATACTGCGCAATGCAGTTAGTATTTCATTCATTACAGTAATAAGTACTGCTGCCGTTTTTGGGTTGCTGTGCAATGTTCATATGTCAGATATTTTGATTTGTATTAAAACTACTGATACGTTGCTTGGATACTAAACTTATGGATAATGTCCCGTAAATAGAAACTTGATAAAGTAACTACGGAAAAGTGTGTGAATTGATGTAGAATAGTGGGTTGGTCCCTTGTGGCCAAGGCTCAGGCAAACATATCAAAAAGCTCTTGAGGCAATGTTTTACGGTGCCACAACGCCATTGCATATATGGGATCTTTAAAAGCCCAAGTGTGTAGGAGTCTTTGAAGACAATATCAATTGGCATAATAACTTGCAAGTGACCTTGGATATCAATATCAAGTACACGCTACATTGAGGTTGTCAGTGAATGTTGATGTTCAAGGACTCGATTTGCATAATAATATTATCCCTAGCAACAAATGTAAGTTAGAAATCTTAGCACTCTTCCGATGGGCAGACAGTACAAAAAATTTAAGTCTTTGGCTCGTGTGAGTGTGTCTAGAAAAATAATGTCCAATGAAGCTACCAAGGAAGCGTGGGGAAAATCTTAACACTATTCAGATGGGAGACAGTAGAAAGGCAAGTCTCAGTTTTCAGATGAACATATTTAATAACCTCTTGGCTCTTAGTATGGGTGCCTACAGATTTTTAGACTTACAGGCAGTGAAGTCGTGCTCAGAAATTTCCTAGATTTACACATAATGTTTACCCACAGCAGGTTGAGAAATTGACTATTTAGATTTAGCTTTTATACACAGTACATGAAGTGTAGTTGCTCACGTGGTAGCTTGTACACATGGTGAAGGAACCTTATCTCATCGATTGTATCAATGGAATGTGCTGCTCAGGGGGGCACACAGCAGCTCGTTGGTAACCTTGCACACAGAGAAAGTGATATAATAAAAAAATGTTTTACACAAAATTGCGATTTTAAAAGTAAAGATTAAGAAGAGTAAAGAGAACATTACCAAAACTAACAACAATGTTGCCAGTAACAAACCGATGAATTCCCAGTATATGGTATAACGCTAGCACAAGAATTTCCTAATCAACATTTCCATTTTACTCAGCAATGTCCAAAATCATGAATTAGCCCTATACATGTTGCCTGAGGTCCTCAAGATGATACACTTGGAAGCTGAATCTAGAGCATTTATGGATCCACAGCCTAGTCCCCTAATTACCTCAAAAAAAAACAGTCGGACCCATTTTTATATCATTTGAAACGTTGGCCTAAGTCTAGTATGTGTCCTAATCTTCATGCAAATTCCAATCTACTCAAGAATAAATGTAAGATTTTGTATTTTTCTGCCGGTAAATGGACAGAAATGCACAATACAGTTGGCCTATGGGCATGAGTGATAGTGGATAAAAATTGATCAAACATTAAAAACACATGGCCAGAATCGCATGGAATTTTGGAACTAGCCTTTTTGCAGGAAGATCTAGTGAACATAAACAAAAAAATACATCGCTGTTCCGGACTGCAAGTGTCGTCTGCCGTCGTGGTGTGAATGGGACAAAGGTAACATGAATCATGAAGGTCACATGAGGGTCACCAACATCCATGTCACCTGTCCTACTCCTCCTTTCCGCCAAGCTTTACATCGTAGCTCTTACGGAACTAATACGGCATGCAATATATACGGGTTAAACGGTTTTGACCGGCTAAAGCTAAAGGTCCACATGGGGTCACAAGGTCACATGAGGGTCACTAAGATGTCACCCCCCACCCGTCCCTCCTTTCCACCAAGTTACGTCACTGTAACCCTTACGGAACTCAGACAGCAGTGCAATTAATGGTTAACATTTTGACCACAGACACACACAGATATTACAAACATTGATAAGGCAATCATACGACTTGAGTAATCCCATGTGCCTATGAATCTTGCAGACGATACAAAAATGCGGTGCTAGAATCATGACATGCACTAAATCTAATCAGAAAATCCTAAAAATGAAAGGCCATGTCCAGTGACCATCAAAATCAGAAAAAAAAAATATTAGGATGACTTAAAGTGAAGGATAGTTGGATAAATTATTCGATGTGTATCTTTTCATACGATAAATTGGTAAGAGGAAGAAAAGAAAAACACTTGTGCAATTCAGAAATGTAATCCTCCATTAGAGTGTGTGTAGGTTAATAGACAAGACTGGCACCTGTACCTGCACTCTAGAAATATACAATATTTTTTAGACTTAAAGTGAATAAATCAAAAGGTGCCTTTAATCTAACCACAATCCAAAATAAAATCAAACCCCTCTTATAAGGGTAAAATGTGACAGCACGGCCTAAAGGGGATGACCCATTATTTGAATTTTGTGCCAATATTCAATCCATTTTAATGTGTGAGAGCTAAAAATGTTGATTTTGTAAGCCCCCATAGGTACTGTGTAAAATGTTGGTCTACCACATTTTTTGCTCATATATTCAACTCAAACATCTTTACCCCTGCGATAACACAGGGGAAATGAGAAAAAAAAAGTGTAGACAATTGACGACACTATCGGTGATGATTTGCTAAATCAGAAAATTGAAAAAATCATCAAAAACAGATTTTTGCATGTAGGTAACCCGTATTTTATAGGTATCCCTAATATACCCTACATATGCTACAGCTGAAAGCAAGAATATAATGGGAAAAAATCGGGATATGTAGTCATTACGCCATTACAGACCATTTCCTACAAACCACCATCAAGGAAATTCATTGTTTTTTCCATATTGACATTTTTTTATTCAAAAAAAATAAACTTAGGGAAAAATTATCCTTCACTATCCTGTAATTACTGCAAATTCAAATATTTTGACTCTTTTGGTGCATCAATTATAGTGTCTTAAGACACCAAAATATGACCACTTCTGAGGCCAAGGCCCCCCCCCCCTACTCCACCCCCCCTTCGTCTAGTGGGTATAAGACAGGGTGTTCGTGCACCCCCCTGAAATAAACTTCTATCAAATGCCACTATATCAGAAAAAAAAATGCGTAGAAAAAGACTAGCTATGTTAAAAAAAAATCAGAAAAGATGTCCCACGTATCATTTTTATGCAAAATTTAGGCAAATTAGTGTCGCAATTACAGAAAATACAAATTCTGATTATATCTCAGCCAAAACACTGTTGATAAATGAACAAATGGAGGGTGACTGGGCCTATTTTTCGAGGGTCAAAGCTCAAGATGGAACCGTTTTGAAAATTACCAGATCTTTCTATTGATGAAGTTAATATGCAAATTTAGGGTCGCCATTTAGGAAAAAATACATTTTCTGATATATCTCAACCAATACTGATGATAAATGAACAAATAAGATGACTGGACCTTTTTGGAGGGTCAAAGATAAGATGGAAACATTTGAAAATTTACCAGATTTCCATGATGAATAATATGCAAATTAGGGGTCGCCATTAGCTAAAACTCCATAATTTGGGTACTAAACATGTTCATCCTGCAAATACTTAAGAATATGCAAAGTAGGGGCCTTCAATGTCGATAGTCTCGTTTTGGGGTACTTGTAAGAACTTTGTTGGCCAAAGTAAAATTTAGAATTCATATATACATATAATACTCGAGCGTGAGCCAATTCAGATAATACTCGTAACATTTCTTTTAAGGTAAGTATGGAATGATACAAGAATAATGCGAGACTAAGAAAAACTGTGTTGTGATCATGCCGAAATGAAACCGTGAAGGACAGAACTATACAGTCTCCAATGGACTCTGTCAACATGCAAGTGTGGGATATCCAAATGTATCATAGCCGTTTTTCACCCTCAGTAAATTTAAGGGAACTGCAGGAGAAAAAATACTGGCCCAAGACGTTTCTAAATCAACCCAAAACAAGATTATCAATATATTTAGACTTTTTATAAATTGTACTTCATTAAATACTTTAAAAATCATTAAGCATTTTCTCTTTAATTCAAATGTGTGCAATAATTTAAAGACTATAATAACAGTGACATGTTGTAATCAAGCAAAAAAAAACGTCCGGAAAACGACGCATCCGTCATGTGCTATCCATTATGTAGCATAAAAATCAAGAAGGCAAATAGAACGACTATGTTCGTATGCATGCGCCAACCAGAAAGCTTTTTACCTTCGTGTAGGACATTGGATCTCCTATCTTCCAACAGAGTGAGATCTTACTGTTATCTTTGCTACCCTTGCTTTTTGTGTGGGGTGTTGTTTGTAAGGTGTGTGTGTGGGTGTTGAAAACGGAAAATATCGCTCTGAGAACTTGCTGAAACGCTTAATGAATGACCCAATGAAAGACAAACATCCTTAAAAGATAAAGATCACCACAAAAAGTATGCGTTGCATTTGGGAATAACTGTGTCTGAAGCTATTATTGCACAAGCTTACACTCCTGGAAACAGGGACATGTGTCAAGGTGTTGGTCTCCATCGTCGCGATATTTTGCAGGCTTCAATGAGTCAATAGACCCTCGAGTTATGACTTTCTGGGTGGGGAGTCCCAGTTGCAGAGATAAAGCATCCTAATCCAGGCACAGGCATCTTGCCTTGCGGCCAATAAACCTGATAAAAAGCCCATACAAAAATATTCTTGCATAGGTAGTATAATATATATCGGTCCATTCTCAAAAAATGGTTGTGAATATGAGCCAATCAGGAAACTTTGGGCCAATGTGCGTGGAGTGAAAATGGTGGGGGAATTTCTGGTCTGTTGATTTTCAAGTTAAGCTGACCCTGCAACGTATCTACCCCAGCAGAATATTGTCTATGGCTCTATTTGTACATCCTGTGATCGTGATCACTGCAGCACGTTGGCTAATGCTGGCTGCCATGGAGATAGTAGGATTATAGCGATTTAGTCAAGTTATATCCATTTCAAAGTGGGATATGGCTGTTGTCTTCTGTTTCAAGTAATTGAGGTCTATGTTGAGACTATGTTGATTCTTGACCAGGGGCCTGGCCAGGGCTGTTTTTAGCTCCCAAACAAAATCATAATAAACGTAAGAGTGGCCAAACCGAGTGCAGAATCATGGTTGAGATAATTGCTTGCACATATATATCCGAGAATGAATTCATGTTTTTGTTTTTCCCCCTTAGCACTGTACGGTACAAGTCTTGCCCATAGATGTTTATACTTTGCCGCTTATCTTAAGTTATCTTAAAAAGCTATTACCATGCAGAGGAACCAGATATGGTCAGCAGGTATGAATTTCTCAGGACGCAGTCCAGGTCGCATAGACTGTGTTAGCTGCCAAGGAAGGTCTTAATATGGACTCATGGAAAGCATGCTGAATAATACGAAGGAGTGGCAGACATCTTGACACTTGATAAAGTTGAATCAGACCCATATTTCTGGGCCCAGTAATCCCTTGCTCCCTTTGCTCTTTCCAGAGAAGAGCAGACGATGATATCCAAATCGTTCAAGATCAGAGTGTTTTTTGTTGATCAAGGTTAGTGGTATCTGCTCACAGACTGATAGCATGCTGAAATATGGGGATTATATGATGGTCGGAGATGTCACTCCATATGAAGCTGTCAAACATTCTGGCAGTACCTTAAATTTAATGATTGTGCAAACGATACTCCGATGCTTAATGCTTTTTTAAAAGATTAATTGAGGACAGATTTGTAAGTCTAAATGTTGATAATCTTGTTTTGGGATGAGTTTAGAAACGGTCTTTGGCAAAGAAATTTTTCTCCTGTAGATCCTTTAAATATACTGAGGGTTTTTAAAACCACCATGATTTATAGGAATATACACTTGAATGTTGGAGAGAGTCATTGGAGAATGCAGAGTTTGTTCGTCAGTTTTGCGTTACGGACATGTAAACAACACAGTATCAGTCTCGAAATAGTTTTTGTATCATTCCATACCTGAATTTAAGACAAATGTTACAAGTATTATCGGGATCTGATGGTTTTAACTCCAGCAAAACGGGCCCATCACCTTAGAGTATTAGTAAGAGTGCAAATCTAATTTACTTGGCCAACAAAGTTTCTTACAATTACCCGCAATACGAGACTATGGACATTGAAGGCCCTAATTTGCTATTTTAGTATTTGCAGGTGAACAGGTAAGTGACACTGAACATTAAATTAGAGTGCCTTTTAAATTATCCACCCCCCCCCCTCTCCCCCCATAGACCCTAAAAAACATAGGTCCTCGGACCGCAAGTGGGCATGTAGTTGGCCACGACTATGCCGAAAAATATGATATTTTTGGGCTAATGGCGACCCTAATTTGCATATTATGTCCTCATGTGGATCTGGTAAATTTTCAAAATGCGTTAACATTTGATCTTTACCCTCCAAAACATAGGTTCAGTCACCTTTAGTGTTCTTTATCAACAGGTATTGGTTGAGATATATCGGTGAGAAAATAGGTATTTTAGCTAATGGACGAAATTAATTTGCCTATTACTCATCATGGAGAATCTGGTAATTTTCAAAATGGTTCCATCTTGTCTTGACCCTCAAAAACATAGGTCCAGTCACCTCATTGTTTCATTTGTCACAGTATGCTGAGATATCAAAAATTGTATTTTCTGTAATGGAGATAACTAATTACATAACTTTAATAAGAAATGATCGTAGGACACTTTTTGATTTTTTAAAATAGCTAATCGTTTCTACGCATTTTCTGATTTATAGTGAATTGATAGAAGTATTTCAGGGGGGTGGGCACGAACACCATTCTACCCACTAGACTAATAGGATCATGACCAGAATTTAAATTACCACAAATATTTGAAACCTTGCCAGACTTCATCTGTGGAAGGAGTGTCGGGGATACACACGTGTTATTATCGGTGGACGAGAGATTAGGATTGTGGTTTTAAAGTGGCCCTTCCTCTTTACGGTGATGTAGGCCTTACTGATGAGTCAGATAAGGCATGTTGCATGTGTGTTGGTGTGAGAAATGATGAGATGGCAATGATCGCTGTGCTTAGATGATTAAACCAAAGCATTAAAGTTCAACTGAAAAAACATTTAAAAAAAAAAAAACCTGGGAAGTAACATAAAGCAGAAGTGGGTTTTTGCTTAATTGTTAAATGTTTTATTAAAATAATATGTAATTACACAGCAGCGATTATGTTCTATATTAAGGAGTCCTGTATAAAACCACCAGTCAGTGAAACGAATCAACAAATACAATTTGGAAAACCTAAAATCCTAACATAAGGATGAGCTACACAACCAAAATACTGTAAATGCAATAATTATACAAATTTAACTCCATTTAATGTACCATTGTTGATAGTAACAAAATGCTGACCCCATATGTTAAAGGTGCTTGTTTCTGATTTTGTCTATCATGTTCTCTACTCACAGAGAGCCTGACCAATTGTCATGCCTACCACGGACCCCGAAGTATCGTGGAAGCAACTTGTGTTTTGACGGTTTTCGAAGCAATAATATGTATTAGTACAATGCCCTATTTTCACTACCGTGCTAATATTAAAGGGATTAGCAATGAATTCAAGGTCTGGTTATACCACTGTCCAACATGGTTGGATTATACAAGTGTCAAGGAAATACTTGCAAATATTTAAAGTGCCTATTGCCCAGCACTACTACTCCTATTTGGCTTAGGTCATGCTGATCGATCACTATCAGCATAAGCTTATAGCAGGATATAAACCGTAACTAAGGTGTATTGTCTGATTTTAGCGCCTTTTGGTTTATTCATTGTGCAATGGATATCTGTGAGAAAGCTTATTCAAAAATGTGAGTTGAATCCAATCTTGCGGTTTGTGTTATAATATTGTTTGTTTCCCACTAGTCCCATAAGCCCACCTGGAGCTGCAGGCACATTCCCATAGCATTATGCAAGTCCACTTTAGTTAGGGTTGAGCGACCTTGCAAACTGTCAAAAACAAAAACTTACCAAAATGGGGGGTCTGCAAACTGAAAAACAAAAATATTGGACCCTGTGAAACTAAAGTCTGCTTCAAAATTAAGACAAAAAGTAGTTTAAAAATCAAAAAATTTTGCTCAAAATGGGGGACCGGTGAAATAAAATGGGACCCTGCGAACTGCCAGAGTGGCTGAAAAAGGGGTTCTAAGGTCCGAATATACCTCTACTACCTTTTCAGGCCAGGGCGCCCGATATAAGAATGGCGGATCCCGGGATTTTAAAAAAACCACCAAAATTACCGGGGGGGGGGGGCGGGGGGCGGAAAGGCTAACCTTGTCCAAAATGGGATGATGAATTTGCAAGATTTTGCGGATTTACCGAAAAGCGCGCCCCCCGCCGCCTCCTTCCCTAGATCAAGACTGTAGAGGGGAGCTGTTAAATGCAGTATCAAGCTCTATGAACAACAAATTAGTGCCCGAATATGATCAAAACTCACATACTTCCAATAGTGAGATTAGTCTATAAAGGCAACTAAAGCATACTTGCTTTTTGTTAAAAGATAGATGAATGAAATAGGATTAAAATATTCTGTCTTGGCTCTGATCAAAATGAGGAATAAGTCACTGCTACTTGTTCCTTAGTCTGTCACGTAGTGTTTGCACGGTCGTCGTACCTACCTCCTACAACGCAACGTACGGGAGTGTACTGAAAAGAGGGGGGGTGTGGGTGCGCAGCGGATCTGATGTGGAATAAGCAATCCAGATCTGGTACAAAAAAGCACTTATTGAATATCTTTACCTTTGAAGTAAGTAGTCTAAATTATTGCTAAATATTATATGCATTTGTTTGTCATGGGTTAAAAATCTGATAATTTTGAAATAGTGTTTCTCGGAGGGGGGGGGGGAGGTGGGGGGGGAGGTCAGATCAGATTTATTTGGAAGCCCGCGGATAATTAATAATTAGCACTCTATATAAATGCCCATAAAACATGTATATGATAGCTTCTTATGGTTGTTTAAAGACGAATGATATGTTCACGTTTTTATGTCAAAATGTGCAAACAAAAACGGTTTACTGCAAAAGGCCACACCCATTTAAAACGAATTCTATACGTTAACTTTCACAAAAAAATGCGATCAACTAGACATATTAGGTTTGGAAAGGACAATGAGCCAAAATGTGGTGTGTGTGATAGGAGCCAGCTACTGTCAATACGTAGGGTATATGTTGTTGTTGCTGAGCGCCGTACGTAGTCTCGTGTGCGTTGTATACACTCGTGCTCGGACTATTGGAGTCAATAGGCGTGGTAGGACCCCATATACATAAGAATGAGATAAATTTGAATAAATACATTCTCAGCAGCTAGGGATTTTTGAAATGGCGCGAAAAAAATTGAGTGTTCAAAGGCATTTTTCTCCAAATTCTTCTACGAACTATAAGTCATGCTTAAATCCGTGAAAAATTGACCCTAAAAAGAAAAGAATGACCAAAAAAAATTGAAAGCTAAACACAGTCGTCTCCAACTCGGGTGTATGTTCGTTTAATTATTGGGAGAATCAGCGAAAAATAAGCGTGACTCATGCATATCTAAAGAAAATAAACCGGGAAAAAAATAAGGGGCGACTCACTGATCTAGTGGGGCGACTGCTATGGTTTAAATTGAGATTTTAAAGCGGTTTAGAAAATCAACGTTTCAAAATCACTTCAGATTTAACATGAATGGAAACTTAGTCAAGGAAACAATGTGATATAATATAATTTAGGACTACATCAAAGGTAAGATTTTCAATAAGTGCTGTTTTTGTACTGATTCTGAATTTGGCTATTCCGCACGGATCCGTGCGCACCCACCCCGGTTTTTTCACTACACTCCCATGCGTAGCGTTGTAGGAGGTAGGTACGGATGACGTGCAACGCTACGTTAACGCGATACCAGTAGTCATTCAATAATTATTTTAGAGAAAGGATTTGCTTTTCAGAAAAAAATGAGCAAACTTTACAAGATAACTGAGCAACTTTCAAATATTTACTTTCAGTGTAACCAGATACTTGAATTGAGATGTGTTTCGGCTGATGTCTTTTCACAGTGGTAAGACTGGAAAACGTAGAACCTTTCTATCATTACGGTTTATGTACACCGTCCGTCAGGAAAGATTAGACTTGAGCACAAAATAATTCCGGCAGGCAGGGTACCGACGGTAGACAGATAAGTTCCTACTTAATACAACAAGCCCAAGCAACGAGGGCAAGCTCACTGCTCAAGCGAAAAGCTGTCGAATTTTGATAGTATGCCGATTACGGTCACCACACCAGCGTGATTAATTATGCTCGTTATCTTTGGTAAGGTACCACTGGACAGACCCAACCCAACATACCTCATGAACATGGGTGCGGTTATCTTCACCACTGCAAAAATAGTATATTCCGAAAAAAAGAGCTAAAGAGCCAACACAATTGCACAATTATAGCCACCAATATTCAGCTCAGTTGCCACGAGTTTAACGACGGAAAATGAACTCGCCCAAAATACAAAAAACTCGCCCATGTAAAATGCCCATACAAATGGGCCCCATGCAGAACTCGCCCTACGCGTATACAACTCGCAACCACCGTAGTACAACTCCCCTTCCGAACTCGCCCACGCTTGGCACCAAACTAGTAAATTGGTCCAAAAATGGATACAAACACTAGGTCTGAACCCACAAAAATCTTCCAAAAATTTCAAGAATTCAACTTGCTAAATTTACAGAAATGGGGGGGGTCATGGATAGAACTATATAAGAGGAAGAAGTGAACCGCGTGTATTATGGAAAAGTCCAAGCCCCGCGTAACCGTTTTCTCTCAAACACTCAGGCGCGCCTGGTCGTTGTTGCGCAAGCACTCACGCGTCGTCACGTTGGTTGCGCAATCACACGCATATAAAAATCTCTGCGTCACGCGTAATGTTATCAGTGTTGCATTTCCCCAGTGTTTTCCATGTCTGATCGGCCGATTTTTCTGCAATAATTATGCGAAAATAAATCGATGGAATAAACCATGCATCTAAAAAGATTCCTGCAATCACTATACACAAAAGTCTCCGATGACCCCTGTTAAATTTGCTTAGGAAAAGAGATTTTGCGCCGAGTGAAGCATGTGGCATCAGTTGTTATTGTTGTTTCACTCGCTTAACGTATGACGAACGTAAAATACCGCGCTCGGCTCATAAATATGCATTAAGGATTTTCCAAATACGAAGATACGTAAACCAAAATATGGTGGTGCCCACAACTATGATAATGAAGTGCGTATGCTCATTATCTAATTAATTTTGGGCACATCGATTTTGGTACGCTGTTTCGGGAAATCTTCGGGCTGGGTTTATTTACGTCGTTGGGGTGGGTTCCACCAACCGAGTGGGCATGGATTGCGCAAAATTTGTTTTATGGGTCGTGTTTTGCCCTCCAAGCTCGTTCTTTTTTTTCATATAGGATATTTTTTTCAAGGTTAATTACTTTACTTTGCCGTTAGGCTATAGTTTTAACTTTTCAAAGTTTAATCTCAAAACAACAACCCAAAACCAAAAACGCGGGTAAGATAACGGTACAGCAATGCACCAAATCGGGTTGTGCAAGGTTATTATTAATCCATTTCATTCTAGGCTAAGATGTGGTTACACCAGATTGCCGTTTTGGGGCTAGGCCTACGTGCGTATAAAATACGGTTCTAAAACCCTTGTGTTAGTAGGAAACTAATACTTTGATTACCACCAGGGAACGACAATCATTGGGAATTGACCGTGGCTGTCTGCCGATTCCCGTATTCAGATTTTCACGTTCATCGTCATCACCGCCGTTTGGAGCTTCCGCGGTTGGGAATATTAGAATTGCTTCGACCAGCTAAGATACATAACAACGGCCCCATAATGCAGTAGCACACAGCAACCACTATGCTTCGCATAATGACTTGTGCTATGCATGCTTATGCTATAGCAGCAATAGCACTTTATGCAATAATTTTGAACGCATCGTCCATGGCGGTGCCGGGTGCGGTGCCCGCCCTGAGGGTGTGACCATTTTGCTGAGTCGCTGTCAGGGGCGCGCGCCTGTTTTCCACCAAATAGGCTGGCCTCATAACAGTGCGAACTGATTGGAATCATAGGCGAAAGACAATGCAAAAGACGCAATGTGTATATTATGCGTGGCGCGCGAGATTCTGTGCAAACGCGCGGTACATTTTGGTTTACTTTTTACGCGCGGAATGATACAAACAACAGAATAATTCCCGCCTATTTGGTGGTGAATCAAAGTATAGGTTGTGCTGATGCTGTTCCATGAGGGGAGTCCTTCATGCTTACCGTTTCTATTGGTGTGTTGTGATAGTGAAGAGTGATCTGGGCTTTTTTGTAAACCACGGAATCGCCTAATTCGCTTACCTTCGCTTAATTCTCCCTACCCCCATTTATGGAATTGCTTATCACTGGCGCGAAAACAAGGTACTCCCTATGGTAATTAACAAATAATCCCTCCGATACAAACGCAGATCACTGTTTGTTCTGAATATGAAGGCGGCACGAGATTTCACATGGGCGGAATTGTGTATTTTCTTATTGATCAAAAGTGATTAGTAATCTAAAATTCTACTAACATCAACAAAAGATAGGCAGTGAGTCTCAGACCCTACCATATGACCGACAATCTTAGTCTTGTGACTGAGTCTTATCACTCAGTCTCAGCTCGGTCCACTCGTTTGCAAAATTGTTGGCCCCCCGTGACGTCAGTTGACCCACTACTCAATGACGGAATAAGTTATTAATGGACTAAATCCGGAATAGGAGGCCGGTAGCCTATATGATGTGAATGGTATGTTGGTTAACTTCAAACTATGACATCACTGGGGCGGAGAAACAAGATATTGCCAAGCTCTGTAAAAAAGAGTAAAATTTTTTTTTTTTTTTTTTTTTAAATTTTCCTCAAAATGGAGTGAAATTTACTAATTTCACTCAAATTGAGTAAAATTACTCCATTTCGAGTACGATTTTACTCTTTTTTACAGAGCATATTCCCTTTTTAACTCCATATTTTTTACAGTGCAATTAACCCGCCCGCTTTAATAGGCTCACACCGACCATTTATTCCGCCATTCATAAAACTTTTCTGTGCTAGCGACTAATCAAGCTAATAATAGATGACTCCTTGCAGTCTGGGACCGAGACTAATGATTGAGATTTCTGCCACAGAAGTGAAAGTTAGGAGGAATTCGTGTTGTTTGATCAAAACTTCACACATTTTGCTCTGTGTAAGTTCACAAATTCCAACCGAATTTTTGGGACAAACACACCCACATTTTGAATTTCAAAGATATTTGTTTTTAGTTAATTCTTGGTTCTACACGATCACTAAATATTTTTAAATAACACAACACAGGGAAAATTAAGCGAAGTAGGCCGATTTTAGGCGATTCCGTGTTTACAAACGCCGGTGAATCGGTAGGCACTAGCTATAGTTAAAAGATCCCCAACCGATCTGTAAAAGGTTGTGAGCTGGGATCGCATTAACTGTGATAGTCAACATCTGCTTCTGGAGTTCAT